>JACEVL010000960.1:235000-296543 GCA_020284085.1 Aporrectodea caliginosa
CCACTAGACAACGGCCCACTCCAAAACTAAACAAAACATCATACTAATCCAAATTCCAGTGAACGCTGGATATCGAGAAAACATCTTTATGTGTAAATGAATATCCTCGTACACATTTTTTATGAACGTTGATGCTTTTGGATTAACTTTATTGTTTCGTCTTCCTTTATTGATAGAAGAAAACAAGGTTAGCACAAATTGAGCATCAGCATAACAATGGTCCCGCAGGACTTGGACCCGCATTTGAATAGCTTAATAGAATAGAATACAATAGAATATTCTTTATTGTAAGACCAATTGCAAACCGCATTTTGGCTAGCAGGAAAGTTTAAAGGATTGTTTTCTCTATTTCTGGATTAGACTATATATACATTCTATAAATTGTATGTTCACATGTTATTTATCGTGAATGTTATTTATCTTTAATATAGATCTAACATCCTAATTATAAAGGTTTTTCTGGTGAGACAGTCTTCCGATGGTATTTCTCGATCATGAGCACGAATTAATAAAGTATACGAAGAGGACCAATATAAATAATTAAATAATCTGCAGGAGGACCAAAATTTAAAGTTACGTAACTGGTTTGGAGTTCGTAATAGTAATCGTTCTCGTAATCTCCAAATTTCTAAAGCGCTACTCTAAAGCTAAGCGCAGGGCACCAGCTTATTCACGAGCGGTGCCTCATGTCAAAGGGATTGCCCAGAGATGTTATGGAAAGATCCTAGTCCAGTTGCTATAGAGATCAGAGAGAATGGAGATATAGGTAGGTGCAGTGTTGCAGGCCACAAGGAAACGCGATAGACAAACTCACGGACAGAGACCAAGACAGAGTTGGAAAGTTAAAATGTACAGCTACTTAAAAATCAAGTACAGAATCATTAGACATGTTGTAATTTATGGTAAGCTTTATAAAGTACTTCAAAGCATGAAATGAAACAAAACTAACTATATACAATACAATTCAATACAATTGCATTTGATATCGCCCGTCTTCCAAAGGTGGCCCAAAGCTCAGAAGTGCAGGCGCAGATGCAATTATATTCCAGAGCAATTGTGCGTGTAGGACTTGCTCACATTCACTATACAGTAACCGCCTCGGACGAGGATCGAACCCGTACTCTCCGCGTTACAGGTCAACCCCTCTAACCAGTCTGCCACCGTGCCACTCCTGAAGAGCTGTAGAATCCAAATCAGTACAGCGTGTGTGTACTTGGGCTTAACGACACTTTTTCATATCGAAGATGATTAGTGTCGGAGGCAGAAAGCAACCTCGTACTCCACGTTTATATTGCGACCGAGCCACCCGCAGTAAAGATCCGAGAAATTAATCTCTGATAAACCGACCGACCGGGAATCGAACCCGGGCCGCCGGCGTGGAGAGCGGGCTACCAACCCACTCCGCCACTCAGGATCTCTCAGTACAGCGTGTAGGCATCTAGGCTAATAAATACCAATGTACATAATTATCGCAATTGAATAACAGAACTAACAATAATAACAATGCTCAGATCTGTAGGATCTAAATTAGTACAACGTGTATACGTCATAGGCTAATAAATACCAATGTACATATCACAATTGAATAACAGCCATAGCGATAATAACATCAAACTTCGTTATGCATCCTTTCCTGGCATTAAAACTCGCACCGTTGATCATATACATGTATAGGCCTATCGCTCGATTTTGGCCGAACCGTTCTTGGCCGTCGTCGTCGGACAGATGGAACCAGCTGCTGTCGTATTTCGCTATCTATGCACGCACCATTGGGATTCGATCCTTTGACGGATCAGGTACGAACCCAAACCGGACGTCCGGTCCCAGAATACAGTGCACGGGGCATGACACGCCCGTGCTGCGCGTGCCGGCTGGGCATGACATAGAGGGCGCCATGCAGGACAAGTGGGACGTGACGGAAGGGCAGCGTTGCAGGCCACCAGGAAACGCCATAGACAAACACACGGACAGAGACCAAGACAGACAGAGACACACGAAGACAAATACCCCAAGCACGCATAAGCAACGGTATAGTAATAGTCTGGACGCTTACAGGCCATGTCTAACATGAGCAGATATTTCGATACCAAAGACAGAGATTTATCGGGCAATGGCATGTAACAGGCTAGCGCAGAGAGCGCCACTGAGTATATATCTTTGAAGGGGCGCTATATAAATGTTCAGTTACATTACCTTACATTGTTACCTATATCTACCATTGTAATGTAATTCGACGAAATTTCTCAGCGCCACGAAAAAGCCACGTCGGGGTGACCAGCTTGTTCAAGTCCGCAATAGCCAGGTTGTTTGGCCCGTGGCCCCGTTCCCTTGCCAGTTCGGATATTAAATTCTGGCCACACTATATGTACAGTTGTACACCTACGCATAGGCAGATTATACTGGCCTACGTATAGTGTGACCAGAATAACCGGAGCAGCATCGTGATGGCACCAACCAGACAGTTTGACTTAATAAAGGCGCATGACAGTGGGCCTATGTAAGCCCTCTAGCACCGTGCAGTCTCCTCGGCTTCACCTCCTCGACTTGACCTATAGCACGGGAACGAGAGACGGCAAAAAACGCGCACCGCCCGACGCACGTACGTACATCCACGATTACGTCATCCATTTGTCATCATCAGCCGCAGACGGCTGGGAATTCCCCACTCTCCGAGAGCCACGTCTCTCTGTCCGTTGGATAAAAAGACCTCTGCGATGCGATATTGTGCAACCAACACCAGTCAACTGGACAATCACAATAGGTCGAGTCATAAACGGTATACTTTCATTGTTTTCTATGACCGAGTCAGATATATTCGAATCTACGTGCTGTATTAACTGACATTCCAAATGTGTATATGTTACAGGGAACGTGTATAATCAGGGAATATGTATATATACCCTGAAATTTCAGGGTATACGTGTATTTGCCCTGAAAATTTAGGGTTTTGGGTTAGGGTTAGGTTAGGGTTAGAGGGCTATAGGGAATAGGGTTAGGGGTCAGGGTTAGAGTTAGGGGTTAGGGTTAGTGTTAGGGCTAGATATACATGAAATATACTCATACTAGAGGTCTGCGGGTACAGCATTTTTGCTACCCGACCCGTACCCGTAACACAGAACCGCTACCCGTACCCGTACCCGAACCGTACTCAAAATTGCTACCCGACCCTACCCGTACCCGCGGGTATACCCGTACCCGTACAGTACCCGTCACGTCATTAACACGCCTTCCCAGAGTCCCTATACCTACCAGGCCAATAGGCTTACAACGCAGCATGCAGTGATAATAATAAATAGGCTGATAATGATGATAGTAGTAGTAGTTATTGTTGTAGTAGATCTAGTAGTAGTAGTAGTAGTAGTAGTAGTAGTAGTAGTAGTAGTAGTAGTAGTAGTAGTAGTAGTAGTAGTAGCAGTAGCAGTAGCAGTAGCAGTAGCAGTAGCAGTAGCAGTAGCAGTAGCAGTAGTAGTAGTAGGGCCTAGTAGTAACAACAACAGCAGCAGCAGCAGCAGTAGTAGTAGCAGCAGCAGCAGTTGTAGTAGTAATGATAATAGGCAGTCAACTTATGGAACCTGTCACATGCAACTGTTATGCTGTCTCAGTTGCATTGTACATTTTATCTCCTTGGTATACACCGTGAGGCATAAAAAGGAAGCCCCTACAAAATCGTTATTATTTTAACATTATTCAAACAATGTTAATGAAATTCATGAAATTTATAGCTAAGTAGCAGGCAATGTAAAAACATTTACAATTTGTACTCAAACTGTCCGCCTTCAGCTTCTACGCATGCGCGAAGTCGCTTGCACCATTCACGCACCGCCGAGTCAATAATTCGTTGGTCAAGATCGTTCCAAGCTTGCATGATTCGCCTACGAAGATCTTCAACATCACGGACCTTTTTGCTTTGTACACCATTTCCTGCATGCATCCCCATATTTGATAATCTACGGGATTCAGATCTCGGCTGTTAGGGGGCCATAGTGTTGGAATTATGAAGTCAGGAGTTTCATTCGTCAGAAGTGCAACCGTTTCTCGAGCTCTGTGCACTGGAGCACCATCTTGCTGGAAAATGTAAAATTCAGAGAATTATCGAATTTCAGGTAGAAGGTCTTCCATGAGTAAAACATCTCTGTAGTATTGGCCGTTGATTTTTACCCCGGTTCAACGAAGTGAATTGACGTGCGCCCCAGAGAAGAAACACCGACTGACACCATCAGGGATTTGCTAAACGTCGGACGTGTGCGTAAAAGGCGGTCGGCTGCAATATCACTCTTTCGAGTTCCAACTGCTACATACAGACGATAATTTTGAGCATTGCTAGGAGAAGCAACTGTGAATAATTTTTTGTCAGTAAACCAGATGAAATGCACTAGGCTAGCTGGGTAGCGACGCAACAAAAGGCGACTGCGGTGCGTGAATGGTGCAAGCGACTTCGCGCATGCGTAGAAGCTGAAGGCGGACAGTTTGAGTACAAACTGTAAATTTTTTTACATTGCCTGCTATTTAGCTATAAATTTCATGAATTTCATTGACATTGTTTGAATATTGTTAAAAATAATAACGATTTTGTAGGGGCTTCCTTTTTTATGCCTCACGGTGTATATGCTGTAAGCTAGAACATTATAAGTAACTGTTAATAGTACGTTGTGCGCCGACATTCTCTATTATATGTAACGGTGACATTGTAACCCCAAAACTTCACTTCGGCACGGGTAAACCGGGTATACCCGTACCCGTGATGACCTTACCCGTACCCGACCCGACCCGTGAAATTCGTACCCGACCCGGACCCGACCCGCGGGTACGGGTCGGGTACGGGTAAACCCGCGGGTACGGGTATACCCGCAGTCCCCTAACTCATACCCTGATTATACACACTCCCTATAGGGTATGATTTATGTATATTCCCTAGGCCTGGGTATATACATATTTCTTGATTATACGCATTCCATGTAAGACATATACGTTGACCCGTCCGTGCTTATAAACCCGACTTATGCCTCGTCTGTGCTTCGATCGAAACGCAGGCTCAGCTAGACTATAGCTGTGCGAATCGATCCTATATAGACGGGTGCTTGACCCTCGTAGGGATTGACAGTATGACTTACACAGCAATCTCTGTGAATTTCGATTTTTCTGATTGCTATTATTTGCATTGGTACAGAGTTGACGTTCAGCCAATAAATTGGATTCAAAATAAAAATAAAATAAAAATAAAAAATCGATAAGGTGTTTGGTTTGTGGTTGGAAACAGTGGAGGAGCGACCGCTGGCCGCTGTAATCAATGGGAAAAGCATTCCAGTGTATAGGGAAGGGCTCAAACGGTCAGGTCTGCGGGAAATGTTTCGCCGTTCCTTATACAAAATAAGACTCATCAAATATATGCAATCAGCGCCACTGATTGGTGTGCACTGCGAGAGGCGCTATATAAATTGATAGATACAATACAATACAATTGTACGCAGATGACTATTCGTTTAATTAAGGGATTGTAGTCGATGTTTACACCAACGGTGTTTAAGTGCTATCCCTGTCATTGATTGTATTCTTCTCGCGGTGCAGTTTACTCGTCTCGAAACAATTGCGGTTGAATGCCAGCCTCATTTCGCCGACGCAATGAAGTGGAGGAAGCGCAGAGATAAAAGAAAATTGAGGAGATGAAGACGATATATAGATCGGGCTGACGCAAAAATCCGAACACAGCGCAAGAGCCACCGTATATATTATATACGCACATTATATCCCGTTGCATCGTATGACATACAGATTATATATATATATATATATATATAATATATTAATATACATATATGTATAATATATCCCTCTGTATCATATGACATACAGATTTGCCACTTCTGAGTCTTTATTTGTTGCTAAAGTAGAAGTTGGTACATCCGATATAATATGCTACATGCGCACTCCAATATGAACAACAATATCCGATGATGAAACAAAACACCAAAGCCAATGTGTATGCATATATATATATATTGTTAGGGTCTCATGTCTGAGTCCTAACCGGTCCTGGGATGGGCATTCGTTACCCTTGAGTAGTTTCTTAGCCGAGGGGAGTAGGCTATATAAGGAGGTATGAAAAGGGGCGGTGAGAGAATCTCCGATACTCAGCCTTCGCGCTAGTCGGGTTGTCTGAGATTTCTCTGGGTTGCATGGTAGTCAAGTTAGTTCGTGACTTGTGCCATTTTCAAGTCTTACGGTGCTTCAGTTTGTGATGTTCGTCAGCCCGTTGCTGAGTTACAGACTTCTTGTTAGTTGGTCGTTCTTCGTATTGAAAGCGAACCTTTCTTCCACCGTCGTTCAACGGTTGGGTAATGTATCGTTTTGATTTATTGTTTTTGTCGAGAATTATACCTTGAAAACTAGATTCGAGTCTTCAGCTTTGTTGTAGCTAGGAGGAACCCGTAACATATGGGAGCTCTAGCCGGGATTTTTTTTTTTCTCGTACGTTTGAAATTTTCATTTGTTAGTAGACAACATTTAAGGTGTCTTTGAGTCGTAGAGGAAAATTTTGAAATTAAGGGGCGTGTCTGACGAGTTTTGTCTGACGGAGGAAATTTCGAAATTTAGAAAATGGAGACACCGGAGGTGGCAAAAATGTTAAAAGCGGAGGACATTTTTGAATTGAAACAAGATGAATTACGTACGGAATTGGAGAAATTGGGGCAAGACGTGAAAGGTCTTACGAAATTGCAAATGCAAAAAGCATTGTTGAAATTGGTTTCGTCGCCCTATTCTTCGCCAAAAGCAAAAGAGTCTGAGGTTAAGGCGGAAAGTTTACAATTGAAATTGGCCGAAATTGCACGTATACAGCAAAAAGAAGACCGAGAAGCGGAAAGACAGTTTGAGCTGGAGAAATTCAAAATACAAACACAGATGGAAGCGGATGCTAAGAAGGAACAGGCACAAATAGAAGCTAAGTTTAAGATGGAACAAGCAGAATTGGAGTCACGAAGACTTGAGAAAGAATTTGAAGCTAAGGCACAGGTGAAGAAAGAAGAGATAGAAGCAATGGAAAGGAAGATACAAATGGAAGCACAGGTTAAGAAAGAAGAGGCAGAAGCAACAGAAAGGAAGTTACGAGTGGAGGCAGACATTTTAGAAAGGAAGTTGAGGGTAGATAACGAAACAACGACAACAAAGTTGTCTATGGAAAATGAGGCTAAAAGGATGCAGATAGAAGCAGATGAGAGAAAGTTACAAGCAGATGAGAGAAAGTTACAAATGGAATTGGCAGAGAAAGAAAAACAGAGACAGCATCAATTGCAGATGAAGGAATTAGGAGGTTCATTTGAAAGATTAACAGGAGGTTACTTCGAGGACGGAGCACAAGGTTTGAATGAGGAAAATGCAGAAAGAACGGGGCATACGCCGAAATTTAATATTGCATCGGCAGTAAAATTTGTACCTCGGTTTGACGACACAAATTTGGAGCATTATTTACAATCGTTTGAAAAAGCCATGGAGCTTCATCAATTTCCAAAAGATAAATGGTCGTCGTTAATTCATACGAAGTTAACGGGGAAGGCGTTACAAATTTTCGGAGAGCTCTCATTGGAACAATGTAAGGACTATGATGTTGTGAAAAAGTCTTTGCTTACGGCGTATTCAAGAGTGCCAGAGTTCTATAGGAAAAGGTTTCGAGAATTGCAGAAAGGGAATCTTGAAACTTATTCAAATTTTGCGTATCGTTTGAATATTCCATTTAAGAGTTGGCTGGAAGGTGAAGGTGCATTGTCTGATTTAGATAAGGCTTTGGAAATTTTCAAATTGGAACAGTTTGTGAATTGTCTGCCTGGGGATTTACATCGTTGGATAATCGAACGCAAAGTAACGACACTTTCTGAAGCAGCACGTATGGCTGATGAATATGATTTGCTGTACAAACCTTTCAGGAAAGCTAATGTAGCTCCAGTGAAATTTGAAAAGGGATGGGCAAATGACACTGCTAATGTGAAACGAAGCGGAGGTCAAAATTCTTGGGGTAGCCCTAAGAATACAGCAAGGAATTATACAGGTGCGTTTGGCACTCCTGTAACTTGTGCGTACTGTCATGCAAGATCGCACAGCATTACAAATTGTGAAAAGCTAAAAGCAAGAAATTTGGCCTGTGCGAACACAAATTATTCAGATAATAACATTGGATTAGTAGATGTGCAGTCGGGCAATCCAACGATAAATCAGCAGTATAGACCGTTTGTTAAGGATGGGCTTGTGTACGGACGACAGGGTTCGCAGCGTCATGTGGTGCTACTGAGAGACTCGGGTGCATTACAGTCGATAGTCAGTAGGGATGGGCTTAATCCTAGTGATTATGTCTTAACGGGAGACGATAGATTGATTCAGGGAATTGTTGGTGAACCAGTTAATGTCCCGTTAGTTGAAATTCAATTAGAAAGTGAGTGGGTTTCTGGAACTGTTCTTTGTGGGTTGGTGGACAAATTACCAAAAGGAATTAATATGCTCATCGGAAATGACTTAATGCAAAAGGAACCGATAGATGTAGCAGTTGTTACTAGGGCTCAGAGTAAATTAGGGACGACGATGCAGTCAAGCGTAGATAGACAGGACGCTGCAAACGTTGACGCTCCTATAATTAAGAGTTCTGATGTAATTGATTCTGTTGACTTGAATTTAAATGATTTGTTTACTGAAGATGTTGACAGTCATGTTGAAGGTTTGGAATTTTGTACACGGGAAAGATTAATTGAATTGCAACGCAGTGACGAATCTTTCAATTGTCTTTTTGATCTAGCACGGTCACCGGACAGAAGTGAACGCTCTTTTTACGAAGTTCGTGATGGAGTTTTGATTCGGGTCTGGAGAAATGTCTTGGAGCCTGAAGGTTTTGGTCGAACGCAAGTAATCGTTCCAATTTCTTTACGGCCTAAGATAATTCATGTAGCGCATGATGTTCCTTCGAGTGGACATTTAGGTACACAGAAAACTCTTGATAGAGTGTTGAGGCATTTTTATTGGCCTGGTATTTTCAAGTACGTGAGAGAGTACTGTCGTACTTGTGATGTTTGTCAGAGGCTTGGCAAGGGAGCTACAAAAGCTAGAGCGCCTTTGATTAATTTGCCAGTCATTGATAAACCATGGTCAAGAATTGCTTTGGATATCGTTGGTCCTTTGGACATTTGCGATAAGTCGGGAAACAGATTTCTGTTAACGATAATGGATTTAGGTACACATTTTCCGTTGGCATTTCCGCTTAAGGTACACACAGCGGTGGAAGTGGCAAAGGTGTTGGTGTCAGTGTTCACAACATTTGGTTTTCCTGATGAAGTTTTGACAGATCAGGGTTCTGAGTTTATGTCAGAATTGATGCAATTGTTGATGAATGAATGTCAAATAATTCAGTTAAAGACGAGCGCATTTCATCCAATGACGAATGGATGCCTGGAACGTTTTCATCGTACTCTAAAAGATATGTTGAAAGCAGTAGGGGAAACTTTTCAGGGTGATTGGGATGAAATTCTTCCTTGGGTGCTTTTTGCATATAGAGAAGTTCCAGTTCAGGGATTAGGATTCTCTGCATTTGACTTGATGTTTGGAAGGGATGTGAAAGGGCCCTTACAAATGATTAAGCATAGTTGGTTACGTACTGATGTAGTACCAAAATTGAAGAAGACAAATTTAATTGATTTTGTTTTGGATCTTCGAGAGAAGATTAAGGTATCTTTACAGATTGCAAATAATAATGAAATGGTGCATAAATCTAAGTCGAAGGAATGGTATGATTTGCATGCGAAGTCTGTTACTTTTGAGAAGGGTGAACAGGTTTTACTGTTGTTGCCTTTGATTGGGAAACCATTACAAGCGAAGTACTGTGGTCCCTATCAAGTACTGAAAAGACTTGGTGAGGTGGATTATCTCGTCGGTACTCCAGATCGGAGGAAAACGAAAAGGGTGGTGCATGTGAATCTCATGAAGAGATATTTACCACGGCAAGGGGAGAAGGTGATGGTTGTGGATATTGAACCTGAAACGCATGTGTTGGTGACTGATACAAGCACACCTACATCATTTTTGGAATCAGTGAATATGGATCACTTGAATCAGAGTCAAATTGATGATTTAACAAATGTGTTGTGCAAATTTCAGAATGTGTTTAGTGACAAGCCGGGGAAGACAACTTTGGTGTCACATGATGTCAAGTTGATGGAGGGAGTAAGACCTATGAGGCAATCACCATATCCGCTTCATCCGGAAAGGTTAAAGTTGGTAAATAAGGAAATAGAGGAGTTGTTGCAAGAGGGGATTATTGAAGAGTCTGAAAGTCCGTGGGCGGCACCAATAGTTTTGGTTCCAAAGCCAGATGGTACGCTAAGACTGTGTACTGATTTCAGGAAACTGAATGCAGTCACTGTTCCTGATCCGTTTCCGATGCCTCGAGTGGAAACTCTCATAAATAAAGTTGGGCAGGCAAAATTTCTTACGAAATTGGATATGACAAAAGGTTACTGGCAAATTCCTGTAGCGCCATCGGCAAGGGAGGTAACAGCTTTTGTAACGCCTAATGGACATTTCCAATGGAAATACATGGCATTTGGTCTTCGCAATGCACCTAGTTCGTTTAGTAGGTTAGTTAAGAAGGTTTTTGCAGGGTTGGAGTCTTTTTGTGATGCGTATTTGGATGATGTCATAATTTTCAGTATGGCATGGTCTAGTCATATGGATCATTTACGACAGGTCTTACAACGTGTGGAGAATGCTAAGTTAACATTAAATGTAAAAAAGTGCATTTTTGCTAACGCTGAGGTGGATTTTTTGGGTCATCATGTGGGGCGAGGAATAGTGTCACCACGTTCACAGAAGGTGGAAGTGATGCTGAATTTCCCAACTCCTACAAATAAGAAGCAATTACAGTCTTTGCATGGGTTGGCAAGCTACTATCGCAAATATTTGCCACATTTTGCAGAATTAACTGAGCCTTTCACTGAAATTTTGAAGAAAGGGAATAAATTTGTGTGGTCTGATAAAGCAGAAAGGGCTTTTGTGGATTTGAAGTCGAGATTGGCGTCCAAACCAATTCTTAAACCACCTGATTATAACAGACCGTTTTTTGTTGCTGTTGATGCTTCGCAGGTGTGTATTGGAGCGTGTCTGTTCCAGATCCACGAGGATATCGAGCATCCTGTGTGCTACTACAGCCGGAAGCTCCGGAAGCACGAGGTCCGCTACTCAACGGTGGAGAAAGAGGCTCTGGCTTTGGTCATGGCTGTACGGACGTTTGCCGTATACTTCGGTTCTGCGCCTGTGGTGGTCTTTACTGATCACAGTCCACTTACATTTATTAATTCGATGGCTAATTCGAATGATAAATTACTTCGATGGAGTTTGGAACTCCAAAAATATGCTTTGGACATTCGACATCGTCCTGGGAGAGACAATTTGCTTCCAGACTTGTTGAGTCGTCCATCTTTGGTTATAAATGAGTAGTCATGCTTAGGGGCGACGTGAGTGAACGTCGTAAGCTGTATAGAGTAAATGTTTTGTTGTATATAGTGAATTTATTGTGTATTTCGTTTATATTTTGATTGTGATATTTCTTTTAATGTGCATGGTTTGCATGTTAGTTAAGTCAGAAACCCTTCTGGTTTCTGCCTTGTTTGTGGTCCGGGGGTATGTTAGGGTCTCATGTCTGAGTCCTAACCGGTCCTGGGATGGGCATTCGTTACCCTTGAGTAGTTTCTTAGCCGAGGGGAGTAGGCTATATAAGGAGGTATGAAAAGGGGCGGTGAGAGAATCTCCGATACTCAGCCTTCGCGCTAGTCGGGTTGTCTGAGATTTCTCTGGGTTGCATGGTAGTCAAGTTAGTTCGTGACTTGTGCCATTTTCAAGTCTTACGGTGCTTCAGTTTGTGATGTTCGTCAGCCCGTTGCTGAGTTACAGACTTCTTGTTAGTTGGTCGTTCTTCGTATTGAAAGCGAACCTTTCTTCCACCGTCGTTCAACGGTTGGGTAATGTATCGTTTTGATTTATTGTTTTTGTCGAGAATTATACCTTGAAAACTAGATTCGAGTCTTCAGCTTTGTTGTAGCTAGGAGGAACCCGTAACAATATATATATATATATATATATATATATATATATATATATATATATATATATATATATATATTATGTATGTATGCATGCATATCTATGAAGTACGTATAGCCTTTTATCAATGTGTACAGACAATCGTTCACATTTTACAAAAACATGCAATTAATTTAGCAAAGCTGCTGTCAACCAGAAAAGCCCAACTATACGGCATGTGTACGCGCTTCTGGCGCTCGCTTCATACTGTTTCGAAGTATATGGTAACTCGGTAAGTTTGCTGGTGCCCGATTGACGTTTGCAAAGGATGCTTAATTCGATGTACATAAAATGTCCGATATCAAGTAAACCTCGCCCTCAGTGAAGCCTTGAATTCTTTGCTTCTGATTGTGTGCTGCTGGAATATTAATGAGTGTCCAAATCTGTAGGCTTAAGGTAGAAGCCCGTGGAAATCTCGGCCACTCAGCGCTCGTGATTAAAGTGGTGCTCTCTGCTTAGCTCTAGAGTAATCGTAATCGTAATCTCCAAACTTCTAAAGCGCCACTCGAAAGCCAAGCGCAGGGCACCAACTTATTCACGAGCGCTGCTGTAGCGCTTTAGAAATTGTTGAGTTTACGATTGCGATTCATTGTTAATTGATTCGAACATGCATGGTGGCGTCCATCAAGCGGTCACGATTGTATACATATAGGCGTGAATGAATTCATCCAAAAACAGTGAAAATTCACGCCATACAGAATAGGCCTAGACTTAGACGCAAAATATCTCCTAATACATCAGATTTTTGTGAACACAACACACGCATACATATATATATTTACACACATTATATATATAGACTATATGTGTGTAGGCTTATAATATATATTTATACATGTAAATATATAAGTATATATAATACATATATATATAATTATATATATATGTAGTTTTTGCTTCGTCGTCAGAAATTGCGATGCTTATCGAGTAAATCAACTTCCATTGTATAGCAAAGGCTGAAGTCATTGACAGAAGTGAGCAATATGCATGCGAAATAATGCAGTAGGATGCAACGATGGATGGATGTATTATTACGATAGCGCCATAGAAGTTATGATCTAAGAATATGTTGAAATAGATTTAGTCAAGACAGATTACATTAACGTAGCAGCCATAACATGTTTATAGAATTACAGTGATATCGTTCTTTTAAAAAGACGTAAAATAAACAAGTAAAGTAGAAATTGTTGCCTAAACAGTGGCGTCTTCCTTGTAACTTGAAGGATTATATGATGCGCATGCTTTTCCCCTTAAAATTTGGCTTAAACTATGCATAGATATGCAATTCCTGTAAGACCTCTTTAAAAAAAACTAACTCAAATCAGATAGCGTGTAGCAGCGATTTGTTAAAGAGAATCCTGTAGAGTTTTTAACTTAATCATATGAGTTACTGCAAAGTATTATAGGGCCTACACGCAAGTCAAATGTTTGCATACTGACTAGGTTTCACCGACCCATCACTCCGGTTCCAAGCGATCGCGTTTCACGAGGGTTCGAGGATGTCCTCAGCAAAGTGTCTATTTGCGCGTAACATGTCAAGGGTACAGAGCGTATCAATAGTTGGTAATGCTTCGGAATACGAGTGGCGAGTAAGAACAGAAAAAAAATTACAAAAAAAACGGGAAGGCGTAGAGAAAAAACTGAACAATTATCTAGGTCATGACCTATGTGAAATGTGCGAAATGGTCGGAGAAGTGCGTTGAGTGCTTTTCGTAACTGATTTGTCTACATGAGTAACTGCAATTGTAGTTATAATTGAAATCGTAATTTATATAGTGCTACATAAAAATAAATTCATAAGAGAATATCATCCAACCTGACAACGCGAGATGAGACCTATGATCGAATAGAATGATTCCGAAAACTAAATGGAAAAGGTGCAAAGAAATGTCAAGAAGTTCCAGTGCGCAGGTTGGGAGCAGAGTATTTAAAGATTAAGATTATGTAAGCTACAGCTAATTAATAATTATCTGTGGCAATACTGTTACATACATGAATTGTCTGACAATGAATTCTCGTCAGAGCAACACCCAAGAAGCCAAGCAAGGCCATTTAGTAACACCCAGGATGCCAAGCAAGGCCATATAGTAACACCCAGGAAGCCAAGCAAGGCCATAATTATAGTAACACCCAGGAAGCCAAGCAAGGCCATATAGTAACACCCAAAAAGCCAAGCAAGGCCATAATTATAGTAACACCCAGGAAGCCAAGCAAGGCCATGTAGTAACACCCAGGAAGCCAAGTAAGGCCATAGTTATAGTAACACCCATAAGCCAAGCAAGGCCATTTAATGACACTGGAAAAGGTCGGTATACTCAATTATTTTCTTATTAGCTCGCAGTTTCTCAAAAGCATTCACCAAAACACAGCAATTGCAATATCAATAGCATAAACAAGATGGACACTAACCACTTAAAACGTAGCCTAATGTAACTGCAAAGCTGTTAAACTATGTTTGAAGTAGCTGATCTAGTAGTAAGTAGGCAGTTTTAGATAAAGAAGCCGACAACTTTTGACACTATTTTGGCTTATGTCGTCCGGTGAGAACCAAGTTTCTGGATACAGTAACTGGTTACTTTCTTCAAGTTGGAATACAATAACAAGCGACATTCTTAAATAGCGTTCGTCTATTCTGTGACCAGAAATACGATCTACGTATCAAGAAGTGATGTCATCTGTGAAAGAAAAATAATTTAGAGGCGCTTAAGTTTGTTAACTATTCAACTGACTGAAAGCTCTCTAGCTAAAATTGTAGATAGAAGAAAGGCAGTTACCTACAAATTGGGATTTTGTAGTTTAACTACTAGTCAAAGCTGCTAAAAAGTAGTAGTCAACATATAGCTTAGAACTACTTGAAAAGTAGGTTGGCAACCAGTCGCCGCCCATAGTGCCATAACCAGTCTTGAAGAGAGACATTTACGACCGCTTTTACAGAGGCCATATCAATGATGGCGCGGCCATAAGCAAGCAGTAGAACAACAGAATACATATGACAACGACAATATCAATTCTAATAGATGTGAATGGCAGAAGCCGTTTATCAGAGGATCGGCTGGAGAGAGACAAGAACTTCGTCGTCTACATGTACATCCATGCTGACATCGTGACGTGGTCATGAATGTCTTTATCTCACAGCGGCGGCATGGATACGTAATGGAAATCGCCAATCCATGGAGACGAAGAGCGGTTAAGTACAGGAGCTACATAAATTTATCTCGTCCAATCAAATGAATATGGAAATCGGTCTCCGTGGCAGAAGCGTGACCTTGAAGACGACAATCTTTTTCGTCGCGCCATATAGGCTGCATCAATGTCTCGGGCGAAATCTTCATTATCTATGCACGCTTGAAGATTAATTGTGAATGTGTGCAATCAGCTGTGATAATCAACAAGCAGCCGTTATTATCATCATCAGCATCAGCATCCCCAGCATCCTCGTGGCGACTGTAGTATCTCTTTTTGGTCATTTTATAATAAAGGCACACAGTTTCACCCTCCCCAATAAAGACTCGATGAACTTAATTCCTAGAATGTTATATAAAAACATGTACTAATTAACCCATCTTTAAGTAGCCATACCGTCAACCGTTATTGTTCATCGGGCATCGGCCTTCTCGGTCGTGGGACCGAGTATATGGAATGGGCTTCATCTAGAGCTCCGTTTCCTACCTATAGGAACTCTTCACCTGCATTTTATACCTCTCTGAAACTATACTCTTTTCAGCCGTGGTTGGGCTGGGAGCGCCTCTGAGTAGGGGAGATCGGTGCCGAAATAACCATGTACTGAAATAACCAACGAATGTATGCCTCCATCTGCCTCCGTATTCGACCCTGATAATCTTGATGCTTGTTCTTTGTTGATATACTATATTTGTAACTAATTTCGACACAGAAACATGATGGAAGTAATATTTTATAGCACTTAATTTTTTTTCGTAGTCAAAAGTAATTTTTTGGGCTTCGAAATTTATCAAGTTTTCGGAGGATAGTTTAGTGGTAGGTTGCTGTAAATTAGCATTTATAATAATGAATAGTCCCTCTAATAATAGGGATATTAACGATACCGCAATCTCGCATATGGTATCGTGTCTTGACATTTGAGTAAAAATGGCGCTTATCGTACTGAAATAACCAGGTTTTGTGGTACCGAAATAACCGGTTATTTCGGTACAGTTGGTTATTTCAGTACAACTTAAACTTAATCTTAAACTTAAACTCATGTAAATTTAAGTTTGCCTTGTAATGTCATTATGTAAATTAATATTACATAAATATGACAGGCTATTTCAATTAAATCTGGTTGAAAGCATACATGAAAAACAATATTTTTGAGTGGATTCTCTTCTGCTAGTTTGTGTCAGTTCGAGCTCGATATGTGGAAAGATGAGGATTTCTTTATAATTGTTATTAAATTTTTTGTCTGTTAGTTCAATTATGTTAGGTCTATGTAGCTTTGAACCAACTGGCCTACAAAAAATGATAGTGATAATTAAGCAAATAACGTAGGCCTAACTGATAAACTGCTGTGAATCATATCGTGTTATAATAGCCTATTTCTAAATGGTTTCTATATTGTGTGCTAATATTATTTATTTAATATTTAATATTATTTAATATTATTATCCAGTGCCGTAACGAAGGGGGCAGAGGGACAACCGCCCCCGGGCGCACCACAAGGAGGCGCAAACTTAGATTTCAGTGGTACACAGTAGCTAACACGAAGAACATTGTTATGCATCTTTATTTCAATGTTTTTGTTCTAGTTTAGATCTTGTGAAATAACTGAAATAGTTTAAGAGTGGATTTTGTAACTTGGATGTACAAAAGTAACCACTAACCAGTTGTTATTTTGGTACAACCCTGGTTATTTCAGTACCCGATGAAGTACTGAAATAACCAGAAAAAATTTCACGGTGGGTATCAACTTTTCAATTTTTTCATGTTCTGTTGGAATGTTATAAACATTATCTATTGTGTATATGGTTGGTACATATATATTGTATTAGCACTTTACCTCGAATTCTTGTTTGATATTGACACAATGCAAATATAGCACTTTTCCAAAAAAGTCAAAAATCTGGTTATTTTGGTACGGCCCTCCCCTAGATACATGTATCTTGAAGGGGCGCTATATCAAGTTTCTTTGATTGGCCTACAGCGTTTTGCCTGTTGTTTTATGAAATAAACGAATATACATACATTTTATAAACCCATGTTTATAAAATGCTGTGTGTAATCGAAGCAAGCAGTCTTTGCCTGTAGGCTAATTCAAAAACGCTGTATGTCTGGGATGGATTTGATGTAAATATGACAATGGAACATTCCTGGTGTTATACATCATAATGAACACTTTATAACGCCACAGGGGCAGAACAATAACTAAACGATACAAAAATGAGAAAAAGAAAAGCAACATCTAGCATTAATTAATACAAGACTCTAATCTGAGAGTCGATAGAGGTAAACAGCAACATTCGTCAGAGACAATGTCACCCATTCGAATAGCAATCGGATATCTTTCACATTATTTCGGATTATATGACTCGATTGTAATTGCAATTGCTTACCTCTATCGACTATCAGATTAGAGTCTTGCAAACTGGCGAATTTATGTTTAAATATTTTCATAATCAATCACCAAGGATCTTATTCAATAGCTATTTCACTACTGCATCTATCCTAAACCCCTATCTTGTACGTTCTGCTGCGAATGCTAGAATAGCTTTTTGCTAGGACCAACTCCCGGATGTTTTCTAAATGCTCTGGTCCCGCATTTGAAATGATATGTCTCTCACATTATGTAATTTAACCTCTCGCTGTTTAAAGCCAGACTACGGTCTCATCTTATCACCAAATTTGTCTAGAGCTCGTTAAATTTCTTAGACCTAGTTAACTAGTTAAGAATTATATCGTTATATCTTCCACTTGTGATTTAATACTACTTCTGCCAAAAATTATGCTTCGATAGAGGTGGCCCATTAGCGGTACCTATGGGTCCCTTAGAGTCGTAGTCCTATTGTAGTCCTTGTCTCTAGTCTGTTGTTTTTTCCATTGTACTGTTCTTTTTTCGTTGTCAATTACTGTCACTTTGGTTAAATAAAATGTATGGTTATGGCTATGGTCCGTGGAAATCTAGAAGAGGTGCTATATAAATTCCGATTGATTGATTGCGCAGGTGTCTAATACACAACGCGTTAACCGACTCCGCGCCAAAACCATGCCATAATCAGGTTAATATGAAGACGATAGGTCCGCTGGGACAGACAGAGAGAGACAGAGAAAGAGACACAGACAGACAGACAGAGACGCAGACAGACAGAGAATGAGAGAGACAGATAGAGAGACAGAGATACACAGGGAGAGATAAAAACGGAGACAGAGACAGACAGAGAGACAGAGACAGAGAGAGACAGAGAGAAAAACAGAGACAGTGACAGAGACAGAGACAGACAGACAGACAGACAGAGACAGAGATCGACAGAGACAGAGAAAGAGACATAGAGAGAAAGAGAGAAAGGGAGACAGAGACAGAGACGCATACAGACAGACAGACAGACAGACAGACAGACAGACAGAGACAGCCTATGGCTCGATGACTAAACTATGAATTTCTCATGACCCTCCGGAAGTGGTAGGCACAGAAGTGAAATGTAACTGCGCTACATCAATAAATAATCGGGTAATAAGTGACTTAGTATTGCCTGCGAGAGTAGAGCAGAAAGCGGCAAAACTGTATCCACCATCGAGATCTGAAGGCTATCCATCAAACATTGACATTCTGGGAATCAATGGAACCTGGCAATTGCGGCAGATCGCTGTTCCAGTCGCATAAACGTCGAATATTTTGAAGATCAATTGTCTAGAGCAAGCTGTTTAATATATGGCCCTGGTAAGGAATTAAGGCAGACAGAAACAGAGACAGAGGGACAGATATAGAGACAAACAGAGAGAGAGAGAGAGACAAACGGTGACATGTACATACAGAAAGAGAGAAAGAGACAGCGAGATACAAGATAGATAAAGAAAGGGTGAGAGTTAGAGATGGAACAAAAACACCCAGCGGAAGAAATTTGTGAGAGAGAGGGTGGGAGAGTGGGTGGTGGAATAGGCCTACACAGTGACAGAAGAAGAAACAAGAAGAGAAGAACAAAAAGAATAAGAGCAGGAACAAGAACAACAAGAAAATGAACAGGAACAAGAAGGAAGAGGCAGAGAAGAAGAAGAAGAATGATGATGATGATGATGATGATGATGATGATGATGATGAGGATGATGATGATGATGATGATGATATAGCCCCTTAAGCTAAGCTCGAGAGGTATCCCGCTTTCTCCCATTCTGTTTGTTACGTCACAGCTTTCTCTCTCTTTGTCACCCGCTGTCTCTTCTGCTTGCTGTTTGTTACGTCATACATATCTCTCTCTCTCTCTCTCTCTCTCTCTCTCTCTCTCTCTCTCTACTTCTCTCTCTCTACATGTCATCCGCTTTATCTTCTCTAATTGTTATTATTATTACAAAAATTTGTAACGCGCGCAAATTCACACAGAAATGCGAATCTGAGGCGCGGTTAGTCAGTCTACAGCTGAAGAGTAGTCAGATATCCAGATATTTGAAGGCCCAGGAGAAGTAGTGAGTTTTGAGGCGTTTCTCGAAAGAAGAAAAGGAGTTCGAGCAACAGATAAGCATTGGCAATCGATTCCATTCCCTGACAGTGCTAAATCGAGACCCAACCAAAACACTCATAACAGAAGATCGCAGACTGTGGGATGTACGGAGAAACTATTGGTTAAGTTAGGTAGGAGTGTTCGTTATGAGAGCTTTATAGGTCAGGCAGGCCAGTTTAAATCTTATTCTGAATTCAACAACAAACCAATGCAGCTGGCCGAGCAGAGTTAAGGAGTTTGAACGATAAGATGCACGCAGTACACGAGTGACGAGCCAGAGAATTTTGGATACATGGAAGCCTGTTGACTTGGAGATCTGATATGCCTGCAAACAGTTGGCATAATCAAGACAAGAGCAAGCAAGAGAGCAGGCTATATGGTGTGTGACATGTATTTGTAAGAGCAGACCTGTGATGTATTGCCCTGATGTTTTATCAGAAACAAGATTTGCAAAGGCTTGTTACGTGGCATTGGAATGTGAAATAACTGTCCGTAGTGACCCCAAGTGTTTTGACAGTCTCTGATAGCGGAACAACATTGCCAGCAAGGTCAACACTGGAATGAGAAGGGAAAGAGCCAGTCGCTGGCGTATACAGCCATACATGATTGCCTCAGACTAATCCGGGTTTATGACCAGACCGTTGAAGCAGAACCAAGCATGCATGAACTCATCAAGTATTACTTTGCCGGATTGATTCGGTGGTGACAGGGCAATGAAAAACTGAATATCATCAGCATACTGCTGTTATTGGACTCCAAAGTGATTGGCTATGCGCCTGCTTGGAGAAGTGAAGATCGTAAATTACAAAGGGTCGAGGACAGGTCCCTGAGGGAGAGCAGTGCAGACAGAATTATCAAACCGAGCAGTACCCGCTTGCTGAGACCAATTGAAGAGGCTTGAAGGTAGCCAATTTAAGGCAATACCAGAGACACCGAAACTCTTACTGAATGTTGATAATAGTAGACGGTTGTCGACAGTGTCAAAAGCAGCACTAAGGTCGAGGCATACCGAGAGGCACGCCTTTCCTTTGTCAATAGATGAGAAGAAGTTGTCCAGTGTAAAGGCGAGAGTAGTTTCAGTGGAGTAGCCTACGCGGTAAGCTGATTGGTAAGGACTGAAATTATGAGATGAAGTAATGTGTTTCTTGATACAAGGAAGAGACTTTCAAGAATCCTTGAAATGTTATTAAGGCTGAAGATGGGTCTAACGTTTGACAGGCAAATGATATCCAGGTCAGGTTTCTTAAGTAAAGTCGCGACTAACGCAGATTTAAACACGAATGGAAAGTAGACTTCTTCCTCATCCGCTATCTCTCCATCTGTTGTTACGTCACTGCTTTCTTTCTCTGTAGCCCATTATCTCTATTTTTGATTGTTGCGTCACTGCTCTCTCTTTTCTTTGTCACCCGTTATTTTTCCTCCTTTTACGTCACTGCTATCTCAATTTTACACTCGCTAACTCTCCTTCTGCATGTTTGTTACGTCACTGCTCGCTCTTTGTTACCTGTTCTGTCCTTCTGTTTTTTACGTCACTGCTATCTTTCTCCTCGTCACACGCTACCTTTCCTTCTGTTTCTTACGTCATTGCTCTCTCTCTCTCACCTGCGCTGTCCTTCTGCTTGTTACGTCACTGCTCTCTCTTTGCCACCCGCTATCTCCTTCTGTTTGTTACGTCACTGCTATCTGTCTCTTTGTCACTCGCGCTGTCCTTCTGTTTGTTACGTCACTGCACTCTCTTTGCCACTCGCTATCTCCTTCTGTTTGTTACGTCACTACTATCTTTCTCCTTGTCACACGCTACCTTTCCTTCGGTTTGCTACGTCACTGCTATCTTTCTCCTCGTCACACGCTACCTTTCCTTCTGTTTGTTGCGTCACTGCTATCTTTCTCCTTGTCACACGCTACCTTTCCTTCTGTTTGCTACGTCACTGCTCTCTATTTGTCACCCTCTCTCTCCTTCTGTTTGCTACGTCATTGCTCTCACTCTCTTTGTCATCCGTTGTGTCTTCTTCTGTTTGTTAAGTCAATAATTATAGCGTTGAGTTCCGGAGCTCTCTGTCCACGACCCATCTGAGTAGCTTATGCCACTCCTGAGCTACCCCTAGTCGTTATGAGGATCGTTGTCCACGGTCCTCTCAAGTTTACTTCAGGTACTTAAGCCCACGGCTAAACGTCGCGCAAGCCATTGAGAAAGATAAAGAGTGGGGAGGAAAAGAGAGGGGGAGTTGTAAATTGGGAGAAGAAAAAAAGTAACAGGAGAGACAGAGGAAATTAATAGAATTTAGACAGAGAAATTCATAATTTCATAGCCAGTTGCAATCGTTTCTATGTACATGAGTAACCCTGTAAGTGGGACTTTTGTCCCTTAAAGGTCTCTCTCCCATTGCTTCCTGTAAATCAACGAAGGTCTTGAACTTGACTGTTATGTTATTTTATGCTACAAGAAGCAATAAAATTTATGGTTATGGTTAAAAAGTGATATGTACAGAGAGCTACAGAGAATAGGATGGCAACCGGTGAGAGATGGAAGTTAGATAAATAGAGACAGAAGAGATGTAGAGAGAAAAAGAGACAGACAAACAGGCAGACATATTGATTTACTGAGTGAATGAGTGAGTCAGTGAGTCAGGAGCGATTTTAGGGAGGAGAGCAAAGAGTAACAGGTTTTTACCTATTGTTTTCCTCTTAATAAAAATTAATATTAATAAAAAGTCCTCCTAGTTGGCCGTATTCTCTGTCATGGTTTAGAAACGCAAAACTAAGCATTTCGGGCACGTCTCACCACTTCCGAAAGATCATTACCACCGGAAAGCCATGTGGTCCGCAATTAACAAGACCTCTGCGATGCTTATATATTCTATTCGAAAACGAATCGGACGGCAATATTTGATTCGAATCGAAACTGACGTCATGATACGAAAATAATTATAATTAGCCCTTGAGGCTCTTTGTTGTAAGCTAATTGTTTCAATTGTTTACTCTTCGTGGATAAGTTGTTGAACGTGACAGCAATGAAGACCTAATCCGTTGCAGTACTGAATGGAGAAGAAAAGGATGTTTCCACTGTTGTTGAGAGTTGCCCGTAATTATACTTGCTATTCAAGACACAAACTGTTCGTTAGACAGAGTTAATTCAGTTGGAGAACAGAAAACAGACTTACACTGAAAGCCTCGTAATACAAAATGCTGAAATGTTGATTTGGGCACGAAATAACAAAGACGGGTTATTTTGATATTGTACAGGCACAAGAGGATTCGTGAAATATTAAAGTGTCATTTAGACATTAAAATGCCTGACTATCAATTTCATTAACATGAAGTCAAAACAGAATAATAATCGGTTTTAATTTTTTTAAATTATTCTGATTTAAAAAAATTCTCTTAATTAACTTAATTTTTAGTTTAATTGATTTTAAATTGCAAAAAGATATTAGGCCTTCATTGATTCTATTGAAAACCAGTGATCTGTTGGGACCGGAACGCACCGGAACGGCGTTCCGGTTCTGTTTTGGACGACCGAAACGCCATAATGGTTCTTTCTTTGATTATCATGGCGCCTGAAAACGGCGTTCCGGTTCTTCCTGGTGGGCGTTTCGGTTCTTTTTTGTTTAGGACGGGATCACTGTTGATAACTGTGTAACCATGGTATTCCTGTGCTATCAAGTACACACTAGGCTGCATGAACATCAATCTGGTATATCCGCTGATTCGAATCGAGATTCGATTCGAATTGGAACTTTCGCCCCCGATTCGATTCGAGATTCGACTCGACAGAAAAACTGTTATTCGCAGATCCCTAACCCCGAAGGATGGGAGAAGACAACGCGACTGACTTAGAGCTACTTATACGAGATATATGGAGAACCAGATGAAGGACGTAAGAACCTTGGAATTTGGCCGTCATACAACTGTGTGTATTAGATATCTGTACACCAAAGTGTCATTAGTCATTGGTTAACAATGAATGTATTTACTCACTTGCTTACTTGCTAACTTGCTTACTTACTTACTCGATCACTACTTACTTACTTACTTACTCGCTACTTACTTACTTACTTCACTTCACTTACTCTACTTCACTTACTTACTTCACTTACTCGCTTACTTACTTACTTACTCGCTTACTTACTTACTTCACTTACTTACTCACTCACTTACTTACTCACTTACTTACTTACTCACAAAGAATAGATGAGCTTGTCGTCGCATCGTAGACAATTAAGGCTACTTTCAGCTGAGTTCGTAACGAGAAGAAGGGGTTGATTGTTAAAGACCTCCGTGCATGTGGGCTAAGGAAATATGTTGCTATCTATCATATTATACTACGTGGCAAAATATGCAAACCGATGCGCTCATGCATATGTATGATATGCTTCCATGCATATGCATGCCCCTATGCATATGCATAGACGTGCTGACACATATGCAAGTGCATGCCCCTATGCATATGCAATACACAAGAATATTCCTGCTCGGGCAGGACTCAGAGGAATGTTCGCCGTCGAAGGAAGACCTATGTGTGTCGTCACATGCCGAAGACGTTCAAATGCATCACTCCAAGGCCATCACATACACTCAGTCTCCCAGCAAATGGTCCGGTTAATGTAATGCCTTCGTGCGTTTCTAGCACCTTCGTGAGTTTCTTGTAGGGCGCTATATAAATGGCCATATACATACATACATACATACATACATACATACATACATACATACATACATACATACATACATAGTCATACATACATACAATGCTTCATTATAGAGCTGAATCTTACGTATATATATATATATATATATATATATGTATCTATGCATATCAGAAGTGACGTAGCCTATTATGTACGACATATCTATGTATTCGTGTGTGTATGTGCTCATGTATGAGTGCAAGTGCACGTATGTCTTCGTATACACAATGGCAGGCTATACACGGCTACATCAGATCTGTATACAAAGCAGCGTTCATGAAACGATTCATTTTACAAACTCAAGGATTTCTAGGATTTCTAGGAAACATAAGTCTGTGTTGAATCCGGATGGTGGAGTCGAGATGGGTGAAAAGGAGGACTCTGAAGGACGGAAGATATGAGGGAGGGTTAAGGGGAACAGAGGAGTGTGACGTCGATGAGAGCAGTGGAAACTGATGACGAAAGGCGTTCATAATCTCTGGCATCACTTTTCATTTGTCGTCTCTTGGGAAGCGACTCTCTCTCTCTGTCTGTCTCTGTATCTCTGTCTTTGTCTATCTCGCTGTCTGTCTCTGTCTGTCTGTCTCTGTCTGTCTGTCTGTCTGTTTCTCTCTCTCTCTCTCATATATATATATGATATTTGTATTCAGCGCATTTATATTTAACAACAATTGCTACCCTCAAATATAAATATGTGATACACTCACAGTGTACATATATGTACACATATACACATGGAGATAAAGAACATTGCATATGAGACCGTGGCTTTGTGTACATGTGTATACATGTACAAAGTGACAGACATAGATAGCTATAGGCTGTATATCTGTCACGCTGTCATACACTATCCATGTATATTGTTATTAAACGCCACATCGACGCAGATAAGTGCGACGTCGTCATCATCGTCGTTGTCCAAGTGTCATGGATTTTCCAAAAGATTATATTGGACTCAACGTGTATTGATTAATGGTGTCGACATCTGTCACTTGAGTCTGGATGGGGGTGGGGAGTTGGGGAGTGTGGGAGAGGGGTCTTGGTGTCGTCCACTAGATGTCGTCCTCTCATCCGGGTGGCGTTTCACTTCAGTATCCATATCGGTGACGTTGGTTTTGACCAACGTCACTTCAACAATCCCTAACATAACCCACCTCATTCCATAAATTGCTGTAGGCATGGGCGTATTTAGGGGGTTTACGGGTTGAAACCCCCAAATAAATTGCCGAAATTTTGTTCAATGCAATTATTATGCGAAATACAGGCAAAAACTGGACTTTTTCGACCATTTCCAATGGAAACCTCCCCCTCCGAAAACTTCTAAACCCCTCCGAAATGTTTTCCTCGCTACGCCCCTGGATGTAGGATATAGGCCTACTTTGAAGAATCTGATGTTTACTCCCTTCAAGGTTTGGTATAATCCACCCCATTCTACAAATTGACGAATTCGTAAAAAATAGTAATTGTAAACTCGAAAACGTCTACAGCGCCCACAAAATCGAAGTAGGAGATAATGTGAGGAATCTAAAGTTTAATGACTTCTATATAATTTGGTTTGGTTAGATCTTGCTAACATTATCACGTCCTCAAAGTTAAACGCAAGCCGTTGTGTGGTTTTAATTGTGTAGAGAGCGAACTATACACCATTGATTATGTCGAAGGTAGATAATACATTGTAGCCATGTTGGCCTTTCAGATCGGATGTAAACTTCTATAGGACCTGGTCGTTTTGTGTTTAACAACGTCTTATGGCTGCCAGGATGGTTGACGTCTCCCTCCTCTTTTTCCAGGCTTTGGACTGGCACTATCAGAGCACGACACGACACTGGCGGAGTATATAGTGCCGAGGGGATTCCATAAAAACTCAAGGTCACATATATATAGTTGGACTTGGGATAGAGGTCCTCTCTTTTTGTGGGCTATACATTACTGTGCTATTATTATCATTAGCGTATACATGGAAGTTTTAATTTTATCTAAACATTGCCTTAATCTAATCTTTAAGCATAAAATAGAACCTTAGTAAGGCTTAGTTTATCAATGTACAAGTTGAGTACTTATCAGCTTATTTTTAATAATCGAAAATTGATTGATTGATTTTTTGATTATTGAGAGGCCGTGCATTGACATTATAATGACATCTTAATTAGTCTTCGAACGTTGTCGTTGTCCTTGTAAAATTGTTCTAAATTAATTATTGCAGAAGTTTCATCCCTAGAATTTGAACGCAAACGAAATTAATACACTTCTATATTGCTGTTCCTTATAACGCCTTCTCCTCGTCTTCCTCTTTTTCCATAAGGTCTCTTAAGAGGCGCTATATAAATTATCGGAATGAATGAATGAATAAACGAATTTTCTTGGCTTCCCTTCCGCTTGTTCATTCTTCTTCATCTCTGCCTTTCTCCTCCTGCTCCTCCAACTCTCCTCCTCCGCCTCCTTCTCCTCATCTTCCTCCTCTTTCTTTCCTTCCTCACTTTCCTATTCGTGTCTTATACCCTTTCTTTGTATCTTCCTTCGTCTCTTTATCTGTTATTCGAGCTATTAAATTTGTCCATTGTTAGACCGAACATCGGGACAAATGCGTCAATATCAACGACATTGTAGCCTATATATATAATGCACATAAGACATCTTTCATACATGCAAATATACAAAATATACATGTACAGAAACACATACATTTATATGCAACTACAGATATATATATATATACATATATATATATATATATATATCTCTGCAAGTAGGCTATATATGCCTACAGATATATAAGATGGCTCCCGGTTCGCACAATAAAACGTTCGATTAGCCATCGATTGTAATTATGATATACACAGCAGGCCATAAGACGCTGTAAGCAGGCGCCTTATCTCTGGCGCTCCGCCACCCTTCTGCCATCCGGCTATATCGATTGAACCTCTAAATACGACCATTGCTACTACGAATTTATGTAGAGCCGAGTGTAAGTGACAGTTCCAGATTTCGCCAGTCGTAAATTGCGTGAAACTGTGAACGCAAGGAAGAACATTACAGAAATCAAATGAATCAGACTTCGTAAGCGAATCAATAATAACAATAGACAAATAAGAAAGCAAATATAGGATGCTCTGCAAGGAAATAACATGGACGAACTGTAGGCTACAGTTCAATCCTCCACGCGGCATTCCTTCGTTCTTATATATCACCACATCCTTCCATTTTAAGACAGGGAAGTGTCCACTGGGGTTGTTACGGTTGGTACAATAATACAATATATATATATATATATATATAGACAATACACTTGTATTATTTATATATATATATATATATACAATACAACTGTATCTTATATTGCCCTCCTTCCAGAATTCAGAAGTGCACACGACCATACGACAGAACATCGATGGCGCTGAGCAATTTTGATTGAAGGACTTGCTCAAGGTTCCTGCACAGTGAGCGCCTCTGTGGGGGCTCGAACCCGTAGTTTCCGCGTTCCAGATCGAGCGCTCTAACCATATAGCCATCAGGGTCCATTCAGAGGTCTTAGAATTTGAAAAATTGCCCAGGCATCTCACAATCTTTGGCAGGACTTGATCATTAAGTGTCTAAGATAGTAGTAGAAGACTATAGTATTCAGCTATCTCTGTACACGTACGTAACTACGTATACGTTCATGCAGTAACGTGCACTGTATACAATGTACAGACAGTCAAGTTGTGGGAATAGTGAACCGATGTAATGCAAATCTTCGAAAAAGTTTAGCGCCTAATAAAAACCGCGTCAGGGAGAGCAGACTACACTTGCGCTATATCAAATCCAGTCTTCAAGAGCCAGACTGTTTTGATCCATTTCAGTTTAGAATCTGGGGAGGGGGGATCGAGCCGATGAGACAGCTCAGTGCTGCGGCCTGGTCAGCTGCATTGATTAGAGCTCACATCTTTTGCGCCTGTGTGATCGTGGACGCTGGCTCGCATACCGATGCTAGATAAAGCAGAGATATGTTAATCTCGGGTTAACACGTTCCGTTTTTGAAGACCTTAGTAGGCGTGGGTTCCATTCAGACTCTCAGCTTTGGTGAAGTATTTCACCCGATCAATTCATTCAAAAAGAGGAGCAGCGTCAAGACCGATATATATTATACGTTCAGGCCTTATGGTTGTCCCTCGCATGCGCTCTGCTACGGCCCACTCTAGGTGCTTTGCCCGTGTTGGCCCATCAGCTTGGAACTCTCTTTCCCAGTCTCTTCGCCTTGAGTTACTAGCCATCTCACCTTCCCAGTTCCGGAGACGACTTAAGACTTTCCTGTTCCCTGACGCAGGCACTGACACGCAGGTCGAGAGCGCTGCTGATTTTTGAGCGGCGCTATATAAATGTTCAATTACAATTACAATCAGTGTTCGGCCTTCTGACGGCAAACAGAAGTCATACTTCACCAAACATCCATGCCATCTTCAGTTGTCGACGGGAATCCGTTGGTTGGTTCCACGTTTGTACGTGGGCCCGCCACCGGTGACTCTTTGAGCTAGATGTTCATTGTTTTGCTAATTGATGAAATATTTTCGTTTGTAATGACACTTAAAATCATAACAGACAGAAAGCGACTCTGAGTAGATATCCTGAAGAGGCGCTATATAAATTATCAGAATGAATACATACATAGCCTACAGATATACAAACAAACACATACATATTCATACATACGAACACAATGTTTGCTGTCATAAGAGACGAGCGTTGGTCGGCTGTGGCGCAGTCGGTGGTCGGCTGGACACTGTGGTTGGTCCTCAGACGTGCGACAAGCAGAAGTCAATTATGAAGACTATTCAGAGAACGCAGACGAGGTTCGTTATTTACGATCAGTCGACTGCATCGGTATTATTAGTAGTAACCGCCACAGGCTGTCTCCATTGAGGCTGCTGTCCATTGAGTCCATGCAGCAACACTCACTTGCCTAATTTGGACACTTAAGATGCAGGTCTCCACAACGATCTGGAATAGCCTAACTAAAAGTCCCACTTGCTCCGCCACAGACCGCATCTTCGTCTCTCTGTCTATATGTCTCTCTGACTCTCTCCATGTCTCTGTTTATGTCTGTCTGTCTCTGTCTATGTCTCTTTCTTTGTCTCTCTCTCCTTGTTTCTCTGTTTCTTTCTGTGTCTCTCTGTCTCTCTCCATGTCACACGCTGTTTCTCTCGTCATATCTGTGTGACACTTTATCAGTGCATTTAGTACGGTATTTCTAGCTGTCTATTCTGCATGTTCGTGAATATTTGCGTGAATGCGTGTGTATGTACATGTAGCCTACGTTGTTTTCGTGACCTTCAGCTTTTATACAGGAATTTCCAGTCCATCTTCCTTAAATAACTCGTCACCTGATTTGAGACCGTAACATCCACGTCCACGATCCAAGATGCAAATGAGACAGCAGCTGAGACAGCTTTGGTATGAAGCAGCACGTCACTGTGCCAACCCAGCTCGCGTTGCCTTTCCCCATTTGGTCATTAAAGTTGGTTATTATGAGAGATGACTGCAGCCTCGTGTCATTCACCTCGATCTCCATAAGTTTCTGAACACGGCCTGTATGTAAACGGGCCGTACATGCGGGACGACATATACAACATTCCGTTCCCCCAGTCAAGGCCGTCACGGCTCGGGGTTGGAAGTCACTCGATCGGGAAGCCTTCCACCAAGGTCTGGGCGACTGTCGTCTTTCCCGGTTAGCTGCGGAGGTCGACCTTTCCAACGCATAACTGCTTGACCTCTATAAATCTACGCTTAGTACCATCATCAAACGCCAGCTGTCGTCACGCTTTCTTCGCATCATTTCGCTCCCTGGCTTGACTCGGAGTGCAGAAGGATGCGTAGGATACTGAACGTATGAGGGAGGAATGCCGTTTCAAGAGAACATTCATTCATTCATTCATCCATTCGGAAAATTTGCAAAGCGCCCCTTCAAGATTTTACATTGAGGCGCTCCCGAACCAACGCCGGCGGAAAAGGACAGACCTTGTAGGCTGTTGTAGAATGTGTCAGAAGAGTTAGGAGTCGCAACTCCAGAGGAGCCCATTCCTAACAATCGGACCAACGACAGAAAACGCGCGACTCTGCATAATAGAGGTACACGCGAAAGGAACCAACAGCTCTTTAATGAGCCGCAGAGCGTAATGAGCGACGGAAGTGAAGACTCAAAGTGAAGCGGCAGAACTCTTGCAAGTAGACATCGCCAAACGATAGCAGAGATTCTGTATACTATACATGTAACATACCTGGACAAGAACCGCAGTGAATGATCGGCATCGTCAGAGGTAAATGCATTCCTTCTTCCAAAACAGGGAGCAATGTAACTGATGGAGTCAGATCGCCTCTCATTGAAGAGACAGCCGAAGGCTCTGGAATGACACGTCGACGTTTCTGAAGGGACGTTCGTACCGATCATTTATTGGAAAGGATTATATACGCTTTATGACTAAGCAAGTCCGAGATGTCCTCGAGGAGACGGATGGATCAGTTTCACCAGCGTATTCATCAACACAATGTCAGCTAGATCAGTTCGAAATGGTAAATGATGGTCGAAATGATGACGAACCTAAATTGCTTCCTCTATCTTATTTGCCGAGAAAAACGTGCTCACTTGGCCCATTGCGACCTGCCTCGTATACACGAATCCATTTCATGTCCAGCCCTTCAGTTCGCCGCCGGTTGTAAGTCGCCTTTCAACGGGTCAATGGCATCGTAGAATAAGATGGGACTCTAATAGACGCAGTATTATAGATGCATGACTGCCGAATATACGAATTTCTTTACAGATTCTGTGCGTCAACTGCGCGGCAATGATATTTTACTTCAGGAAATAATTTTCGTGTTTTAGTTTGTACAATTTCAGCTAAGATATTCTCATTTTTAGGTATAATCTCAACTGCAGGTCTTAAAAAGTTTCAGCTGTGCTTCCAATTACAGTTTTTTAAATAATTTCAGTTCACATTTCAGTTCTTGTTTGAAAATAATTTTAGTTGTGCTTCTTTAGGCCTATTCACCTAGCGTTAACATAAACCAGGCATTCTGTGTAAGCGTATAGTCGCTGAATGCGAAATCAAATTGCTAAAATAAATTACCTGAAAATGCAGTTCCGTACTCATCAGTGTTAAGGTCTAAAGTGTTGCATAAGCCTACAGATTTGTCTGTTTCTTCGCAGTATAGGCCTATTAAAAAAATTCCATACTTGGCTTTCTTTCTTCCGCCTGTTGAGCAAACTAGACAAAGTACTCATTAGCGAAATAGATACACTTTCCGAAGTGATTTTCGATAACTATACAGAATTGTAATTACAGTCTTGTTTTGCAACGTTGAATATTATAAACTTACAGGGAAAAGTACAAATGAAAATTACCACAAAAACTGCACGAGGATGCACGTGCTAAGCCATAAATACTAAAGTTTCAAGAGTCAAAAAGTAGACCTATAAATATATAGGCCTACTTGCGCCTTTAATATGTAAACACAACTGCGTCTAAAAAAAACTAGCGACTAAATTTTCCAGTTTAAACAAAATTAATTTATGAACTCTGGTTTCATGTGGAGGTTAGAAATAAAGTTCATGATTTCGAAAATTAATTTTCGTTTTTATTCTAATTTTCGTTCCGCGTGTTTGATTTTCGTTCTATTTCAGTCTTTGTTCTTAACATAAGCTTAATTTAAGTTAGCGTTACAGTCATACTTCACGGAAGTCGATATTTGTAGTCCTAATTTTACTTAGCGTTAAAAATATAATTGCTGCGCGGCCCGTGGGAAGATACACCACTCTGGTTTCATGTGGAGGTTAGAAATAAAGTTCACGATTCTTCCCACAGAGGGGCCCTCGTTGGTCAGTCTCGGCATACATCGTTGGCCCCGAGCTGTGTCTTCAGCCTCGAGTCAACCAGGTCAGCAATAACTGTTGTTTTCAATTGCTTCTGCTTCATGCACACATACATAGATAATAATAATAATAACAATAATAATAACAATAATAATAATAATAATAATAATAATAATAATAATAATAATAATAATATTGTTCTTAACTAATATTAAGTCCCTGAGGGATCATGTATACCTCGGGGCATAAAAAAAATAATAATAATAATCTTTTCTTTATTGAAGCGCCTGACAAACGCACTGCGCTGTACTGTAACATTTACATGTTATGCAATTGAAACAACAAATGACAGAAGACATAACTCTTAGCTACTAACAGAACAGACAGCCTGCAATACACGGCGCTAATAGCAGCCTACAAAGCATGTCCTCCCTATATACGGGGATCGAACTCGGTATCTCTCGCTCTCTATGCCAGTGTGTTATCCAATGCGCTATCGGACCCCCCCCCAGATACATACATATATACATCCATACATACATACACTTACATACATGCTTCCATAATACTTAAGTTCATACTTAATTACATAATGACATACATGATTACATACATACATTCGACCGTCTTGCTATTAAACGAATATAATGCCATTGTTAAAGTAGCTGGCGATTGTCGGTTTATCGTCAGCAGTCATCATGGTTAATGGCATCTAAGATGACGCTGCTTGTTCTTGAGATATTGAGACGAGGAAAATGCTGTCGTTCTACGAATTTGCATCACTTTCATAGTTGCTATTAAGTGAATCACTAACATTCAGTCGATGTTTTTTAAGAAACGCAGCCTCTACATCGCAAAGAGTTGCATTCATTAAGTGGTTGTTTTCAAACGAATCCTAATTATGCTATTACTTGAGTTTAGCCAAAAACGTCGCGGCTAAAAACTGTATAGAAATATTTTGTGAAGGTCTTTTAAACAGTCGGAGTGAGTGCGTGAGTAGGGCCTAAGTGAGTGACTGAATGAGTGAGTGAATGAGTGAGTAAGTGAATCTGTCAGTCAATGAATCAAAGGCACAGTTGGCTACTTCCGTTAGAGCGTGGTCACTCTATGTGAGCGGATGCAGATTGGAATACTGATATAATGAGAAATTCGACTCTCGGGCTAGCGCGGTCCGTACAAGGGAACCTTAAAGGGCGTGGAACTAATTAAAACGCGCAGCGGTGGTGAAGGATCTCACCCGGTCAGTTCCCCATTGGAAAATGAACAGGGTCATTGAGGCCATATACGGTCGCTATATAAAAACCGTCCACATTTACATTTACATGTGGAATCGCTGAGCACATCCCAAAAAGCGTTGTTGAATGTGTCGTGTCATGAACTGCTTAGCGAGCAATTTATGCAGCGCCGCTCTCTCAGGAAACCGTTCACACGAAGGCCATGGCAAAGACAAACTACGACAGACGTCAAGCAAGACCCTCTTCAACCGTTGACACAGCAAAGTCAGGCGACGCTATATATATAGCGATGATTCCTATCCTCGTTCTGAGTTATGCACCGGAAGTATATATACTATATATATATATATTATATATATATATATTATATATATATATATAATATATATATATAGCGATGATTCCTATCCTCGTTCTGAGTTATTTGCCCTGCACCGGAAGTAGAAAGCTTCAACGTTCGTTGAAACAGTTCGCCATCATTCGATAGAATGCCACGTTCAGACGACGCTTCCATTTCGTCCGTGGCGCCAAAATACCCAACAGTAATTTCCGGAGTTGGGCATAACTCCGGCAGTTGCCATCCAGTATGTCCGTCCGTTCGTCCGTCTATCCGTCCGTCTAACCGTCCGTCCGTCCGTCTGTCCGACCGACTCCATCTACCAGATGGGCCTCTGTACAGGCGTGTGCAGTCTGTTCATATTGAAAGTCTCGTATGTACTCGCATATATAATATACATATCATTGCCAGTTATAGTGCTTGATAAATGATTACGTATTTGCTTGACAGACCAGTTAGTCTCTTACATTGTTGGCCTATACATGCAATTACGTTTAAATCATCTAATATGGTCGAATCAGACCAGATGGCACACTGCAACTGGGTACAGTAAAGGGAGAGTCAAGTGCAACAGTCCATGTCATTCGAGTATGTCGTGTGAAAATAAAAACTGATGTAGCCTTCGAGAACTTAACTTAAAATAAAATACCATCTAATAATGTTAATCTTTTGAATATAGGGCTTGTGTGCATAATAAACTTCCATTATGTTCGTCCTTTTCCTTTCAGGCAATCTGAAATTGGGATTTTACAAATTGCCTAAAGAAATTCAGGCATTCTACTATTGGGCCCTCCCTATGGAACGCCCTTGCCTCCTCTCTATACGTGTTACCATGCCTTCTAGGTATCTTCCTACAGCCCTCTCCCTTCTCAAAACCTTCTTCTTCTCTATGGGTTCTCGCACTGGGAGCGCTACTGAATGGCCACTGCTGTGAGCGGCGCTATATAAATTAATAAATACAATACAATACAATACAAAATCTCTGATTTTACAACTTGTCTGTAACATATATATATTATGATCAGAATTTTAACCATTGGAATGGTCAACTTACCTAGATCCACAGCAATCAGTATGACGACCGGAGCAACAGTCGTCTTCATTCGGCATCGCATATTCCGAAGAGGCGTTGATGAAATCGTCATGACAATTGTCGTCGTCGTCGACTTCGACTGTCGAAGACACGAAGGCGATGGAACTGGTGGCGTGAAGACGACGGTGGACGGTGCCACTCGCTGCCAGAAGCAAAGAGAACGAAGCACGGATGTGAGCGACGCCGTTTGACTCTCTATATACGTGCACTTCTGTAGAATAGCACTAGAACGGAAAACTCGTCAACGCGACCGAGTATTCAGGCGATGGTTGAGCCACTGGCGGTCGGATTCGTTGACTTGTCTGCCATTAGGCTCTCCCGTTCGAAGACTATTTATTATCTAGAAGTACATTGGAAGTGTATGACTGCGATCGGCTTCTGTGGGCGATTCGTTGCTTTCTGTTCTCTGTTGGAGACTATTGTTCATCTAATGATAAACAGACAATAGGATACGATTATAATGCCTCCCTCATATCCGTGAAGCCGGATACTGCCTTAGACCTCGTTCGCACGATCGTACTATTCCGCACTCTGACCCCTTACTAGGAAGGGACTTATCACTAGGATCATGTATCACTAGCATTTAACTTTTACACATTATTATTAAGTTTATTACTTCGATGTTTTATCATCACCATTATTTAACTGCTGTCCCATTGTGCGTTTGCAAATGGTGCATTAAAGACCATACTTACTTTACTTACTTCCCCACGTGATGTAGGCTCAGCGGCGTAACCAGAGCTGGGAAAAAATTACGGATTTTCCAACACTGAGGGAGGGGTCTGGGGAGGGGCTGTGCCCCTCCCCAGGGTAAAATTTTTTTAAATTAGGTTTTGTAAAGGTGCGTTTTGGAGAGCATCTTTATGGTTAAAAGTAATAGCATTTTACACCTATTCCTTGGCAAATTATATAATTTATTAATCTTTTTAATAAAATTGGCTCAGCCGTAAAGTCCCAGCAACCAACGTATAGGCCTAGTCTGGAAACAGACAGACTCAACAAAAAACTGCAGTAAGCTGAAGCATTGAAACAATAGAACACATAGCGCAATGTTACGTCTCAAACTAACAAGAAATATAGGGTTCAAGGTGGCATTTTTGTTTTCAAACCGTGGTACAATTTTCAATACATAAACCTAACAGCGTTCGAATCTAGAAAGTGGTCCAGAGGGAATGTCAATATTATTTTGAAGTATTGCTATGTAGGTCCACAGACAGCCAGAGATATTTCTCAGCTCATGGCCTAGCGGCTATGGCTCGAGGATCCGTGCACCAGCCTGAGAACCCTCAGGCATATCAGCGCCAGTGCCTCGAGCGTACTGCAGGCTGCATTGGTTTCCCAGTCACTTTTAGTACACGCTCGTCGTTAAGGTCGGGCAGATATTGATAGTCTGTTTCAGGTCTAGCGCTTTTGACCTCGAATGATTCATACGTAATGCACAATTACTTAACTGTGTCAACAAAAAAACAGTACTCATTGGAAAACTCGAGGTTTCTTTTCAGAACATTAAAAGCTCTATAGCAAAAAATCGTGACTTAGCCAATACTGAAGTGGTGTGAATGAAAACAGCAAAAACAAAGCAATAGTATTTGGCTAATTAAGCAAACAATTTCGAACTATGACTAGCTAATTCAGCTGTCCTTGGCAAGACTGTCGCTTTATCCATGGCTCCATACTTGCCAGACTTAACCTGCAGTTTAGCTTTTCATCAATCCGAATTCTATTTAGCAGTAATTCTTTTCATCAATAACACTTCTATATAGCAAGAATTCTTTTCATCAATCCCACTTCTCTTTAAGCAAAGAATTATTCTGATCTATCCAACTTCTAGTTCAATGAGAAACTATTTTCGACAATCCAGCTTCCATTTAGGTAAACAATTATTTTCATCAGTCCAGCTTCCACTTTAAATTGACAATATCAAATATGCCCATGCAAAACAATTTAAGAACCTTAACTGGAGAATAACCATCTTTAACTTAATGCCTAACGCTGCATGTTCTTTAACATAGCTTATTAAAATAGGCTACAATATTCTTCATTGTGTCTACAAGATTTCTCATTCACACTTAGGCCTACCAGCTTTAGATTCTTCAGCCATCTCATCCTCACTGTCATAACGTCTTAATTTAGTGTTGACAGTCTCAATTTCTCCACCACATTCTTCATTAGGCCTATCGGTAAATAGCTTTTTGTGCGAAAATCCGAACTCAAACAAACTTATTTTACGTCGCAGTTGGTAAAAGCCTCGTTTATAATTCTAACGTCTAACGAATCCAATAGAAGACGCGTTGAGACGCTGCAAGTCAGAGTAGCATATAGATTTACGGAAAAAGAGCGGCGGCGGCATAATTGACATTGATCGAGGAAAATAAGTAAGTAATCTATAGATCGTTTGTAAAAGCATGCGATTTATAAAAAATTGTAACCTAGAATTAGAAATTCAACGAATAAAAGTAATCTACGATGTCAATAAGTATTCTAAACGGTTTGAATTTTTAGAGCTGTTAAAATCTTTACGCATTTGCGTAATTGCGTAATGCTAGTTACGCGCCTGTGTAGGCTAGTGTCGTGACATGCCGTGTCGTCTAAAGTTGACTGTGTAGTGTAAAACTAATGCCCGCTTGTTGTCAGCCAAAGAACCCTTCAGACGTCGATCACACTTCCAGAGGTGTAGCTAGGATATTTTGCGCCCGAGGACGACCTGTGATATTGGCTTCCCTCCCTGTCCATGATTTTATAAGAAAACCACTTTTCTGATCCTGACTAACCTAACAATCTTGGATTGTGGGTTCGTCATTTGTAGTGCCCCTCAGTGCTCAATGGGGCGCCAAAATCATACCTGACAACTGGTCTGTCAGTAATGAGGATATACCTCGATATTTTTGGGCTCAAAACTAAATTTTATAAAATACCTTTTAAGTGATAGAACTTTGAAATTGTGCTACTGACTTAGGAAAGTTGGGGCCAATGTCTATAAGCAGTAGCTATTTTAAGACTTCATTTGTGCAGTTGCTATGCTGTTGGCTTTTCAGTTTGTTTTCAGTTTGTAAGAGTGTTTCACTGTTATTTGTTTGCTGCTGCTACAATAGAGATTTCAACAACAACAAATTTATTTGGGATAAATTAGTTCAAATTGCATCAAAATCAAGAGTAAAATTATTAATTTTAATACTCGTTTGGCGCCCCTTTCTGTGACGCGAGAGGACACACGTCCCGTCTGTTCCCACCCCCCAGCTACACCTCTGCACACTTCTCAATAGTCGTGTGAATAATACATTTACCTTTACATTGCCGTGGAATCTAATGTGGATACATAGTATACGAATAGTGTGCAGCTCACGTCTAGTTGCCGTAAAAGAAGAAGAACAACAAAAAGAAGAACAGGACAAAGAACAAGAGGAACAAGAAAACTACAAGAAGGAGAATACGGAAGACGAGGCAGAGAAGTGTAAATAACTTCAGTTTAATAGCCTCTGCTTATCAGGATTTGTGACCATTCCTCTATCCCCTCCGTTTGATCTTCCATACATCAACGACTGGTGCATTAATCTGAAACCTGACGACGAAGGTGGAACAGAAATTTCTAAACAACTTACTGCTCTGGACCTTCTTTGGTGTCGTGTCGATATTGCGAAGGTTCGATAGTCCGAAGATTGTGTGGTCCGACATAATCCGACATAAAATCATTTCATGAATCCAACTTCTACTTACATGCACTGTGATATCTTATCATCATTCCAACTTCCATTTAAGCGTTGATTATTTTCATCAATCCAACTTCTATTAAAGCAAGAATTCTTTTAATTTATCCAACTTCTACTCAAGGAAGAATTATTTTCATCCATCGAGCTACTATATACGGCTTTCAGGCTATCGAACCTTCGGAATATCGACACGGCCCTTCTTCTGCCGTTGTCGTGGAATGTGCGTAGATCGCCTGGCCCTCGACGTTAGCGGTATCGTGGAACATGGCCTCTGCCTTTCGCCGTGTTTGTCGAACCTGTGCCGGCCTTTCTTCCTTTACCATATTTTCTACGCCCTCTTCGTACAAGGGTCCTTGAGGGGCCCAATCGTCGGCCCCACACTGTTCTTCGATTTACTCGGAAGTAGTCTATTATACTTTTAAGTAACGATCCTCGATTTGCACCGATACAGTCAATTATACTTTTAAGTAATGTTCAGCTGATTATCTGATATGTATGTCTAATAGCCTTGGCGTTGTTCGATTTACATGGACAGTGTATTATACTTTCAAGTAGTGTACTCACGATAACCTGCTGTGTTGTGTAATAGTCTTGGTATTGTTCGGTCGTCAGCTGTTTGCTTATTGATCGATGACTCACTGTACTCATATACATGTACACTGTATGATTGTAACCTGCTGCGGTTTGACAGCTGGAGAATCTAGTAAACGAAAATACAATGCGATGAACAGTTTCAACACTGTCGTTGAAACGCAGGTTTCAGGTTTCGATGATTTTGTAAAATAAGAAGTAAAAGTAAGTAAGAATATTCTTTAATGAGAAGCACTAGCTAAAAGCACAGCAGTGTACATGGCAAGCTTAATACATTCAAACAATCCAAAAATTATATATATTAACCAAGAATTGAATGAGAGAAGTTATTCTATATCAAGGGAATAGGGGAGGAAAAGTTAGCTAGTGGTTTCAAGTTTTACCTTGGTCGTAATCGTAATCGTAAATTAGAAATTTATAAAGCGCCACTTGAAGGCTAAGCGCACGTTTATTCACGATATAGCTGGTCTGTTTCTTTGCAACTGTGTAGTTGGTGTCGACCAGTGGCTACCTATCAATCAGAAGTTTCGAAAGAAACAGAACAAGGAAAGGGCGGATTGGCAGAACAGTATCTGCTGCTCTTTATTTTTGTCATCGAAGATCCATCGAGTCTGCGACTCACGAAAGGATTAAAAGCTGACGGTATCAGCGGACCAGAAATTTTCATAATTTCAGCGTTCACAGATAAACATCCATTAGCTGTCCACTTAGCCAACTGCTGACTATATATGTGAGGGCTATATTTTACATGCACAATTATATTCTTTCAGTAATTACTGACATTTAGCGTCATATATATATATATATATATATATATATATATATCGATCTCGCTGCCGATAAATAATACATAGCTGTACGAAATCTCAATCGTGCTGTAAATGAGAGAGAACACATTCCCACCACACAAAAAACACTACACTTTTCCAAATGCATCTGCTTGCGTATGCTTGCGTATGCATATGAAGGGGTGGTAAACCTCGATTATACTTTGTCTATATTGGCCTTCCCCATGGGCGGAGTTTATCAGGGGGCTGGGGGGGGCTAAGCCCCCCATGAATCCACAGACTTGACAATGCGCTATTAAGGTATAGTGCAAATCTCATGGAATAGTCATCCCATCTCTACCAGACTACCAGATCCTGTCTGCACATATGACTCTGGTCCAAGTACACAAGGCATAGCAGCCGCAAGCAGTGGCGTAAATAATGGGTGGGGAAGAGGGGGACTGTCCCCCCAAAGTTTTGACTTAAGCCCTTCTGTCCCCCCCCCCCCAAATCCGGCCCTCGTAGGTACTCTGTCCCTTCCCCAAAGTTATGTATAGATTTTCGCCTCTGGCCGCAAGTCGGAGGACTGATAAAACTGCGTCATCCCTTCGAGACTTCTTCGTTGCTACTGCTGCACTGCATTTGGACAACGTGAATCCATTGATGATTAAGAAAGTGCAGCAATGGACGCAAGAAACCAGCGCCTTCACTCTGGTTTACTCAGCTGTATCTGTCTCTTTTTGATACACTAATTGGCCAGTTGAAGTTCCGTTTCGACATGGACAATAATTATGAACATGGCCAAATCCGTTGAAACCGTATTGCACTTCGATAAGGTTGGAATCAATTAAGGCACTCGCTGACAAATGCGCCAACATCCTTAACATCAATCCGCAAGGTCTGTTATTCGAAATTAAAATGTTTTCAAGCACGGAAAATGAAATTACCTTTAATATAATTCAGAAGAACTGACCGAAGATGTCTATTATTATCATCGTTAGTTTCGTTACAACAGTTAGCACTAATGTTGCCCGTGGGTTCAGCAACCGCTGAGAGAAGTTATTCAGCGATGCGACGCATAAGAAACAGGTTGCGATCAACCATGGGACAGGAACGCCTTTTTTGCTGGCTCTTCTGAACATTGAATATGATCTGACAGCTGCTTTAGTCCCCGAAGACCTGGTTCTCATGTAGGCCCTATGCAAACAGTGGAACTAGACGCTTAGTCTACACTGCATTAGCGTAGTCGACTAGTCGCAGTCTTTGATGTAGGCCTAAGGCCATAGTGTTAGTTTGTTAGCGTGACTGAGTATTGAGCATAACAGTGTGCATAACTTTGTAACAACTAAAATTCAAGTTCTGTGAGGACAGTTCTCGTAAACTTATAATTACCATATAATTACAATTGTCAACTGTTGAGTTTGAGTAAAAATTGAGTTTATGCTGGTTTTCGATTAAACTCAAGTCGACTGTCCACCTGTTTAAACACATTCACACTTTGTGCATCAATTAATCAAGCTATGCTTTAGCATAGTCGACTAGTCACAGTCTTCGATGTAAGGTCATTACGTACATTTTAAGCAGTAAAATCCATCCAAATCCTCTCACCAAGAGGCCAAAATTAGTACCAAGTATGCTCAAAATGCATATGGCAGCTTGGGGCTCAAATCGCCCCCAGACCCCTCCATTTTAAAGGGGGTGCCGCTTCGCGGCAGAGGAGGAGGTGAAGGTATGCTTTAGCCCCCCCATGAACTAAATCCAAACTCCGCCCATGGCTTTCCCTCAAATGAGTCAAAGTTCAGCTATTAGGTAATTACTATAGGAAGAAAGAAGTAGGGCTGTGGGAGAGTTACGTAGATCTACATGTATCACACACAAGGTTTAAAGTGGTGTGGGAACCGTGGGAATGGCGTTCCCACTGCTCTCGAAATTCTTTGCTTGCGTTCCCACTGCTCACCATGAAATGACACATTGCATGGTGAGCAGTATTTTCATTCATTCATTCATTTCAGTGAGATATTTATATAGCGCCCCTTCAAGATTTCTACTCAGAGGCGCTCCCGACTACAGCGCGGACACTGAATCGGAGTTTCACGCCGAAGCGCATGAGCAATTGCGAGTGAAGGACTTGCCCAGGGTCCCTACGCGGTATGACAGCTGATGACACATTATATGGCAATAAAACTCTTCTTCGAAGTTCCCACTGCTTACCCAAACCACTTTGATCACACACTTGTATGCCCGTTACGTCTAACTGCTATTATGTAACTATTATGCAGTTCTACAGTGCAGTCCGACGGTGTGACCGCCTGCCCTATCCTTCATTCTGGCCTAAACTATATATATATATATATATATATATATATATATATATATATATACTCAAGATTTGAGCTGCCTGGGTGCTAGTCTGTACATTGGTCTAGGCCTATTGCTGTTTAGTCAACACACTTATTATAATAGGCCCTAGAGACTATAGTTCACCTAGTTATAATAATTGTGTTTTAAAATCATAATAAACAAGTTATTAAATATTCAGTCAGGATACAGTCAGGATATAGACCGTTCTATAGGATTGGGGGAGGTGCAAGTGAACGTACGCAGGTGGGGGTACTAAAAGTACACGTACGTACTAAATGGATGGCCCCCTAGACACGCACACAGAAAGTTAGCAAGACAGACAGACAGAGAGTAACTGGTTGTCTAACTGGCCGACTGGCTGAGTGACTGACTGACTGAATGACTGAGTGAGTGAGTGATTGTATGAATGAATGAACAAATGAATGAACGAACAAATGAATGAATGAATGAATGAATGAATGAATGAACGAACGAACGAATGAATGAATGAATGAATGAATGAACGATTAAACAGATTTACCACCGGTTAAACAGACTCCGTACTCACTGCGCCCAAAAGCCGACGATCGAGTAATAACCGCAAGCTGCAGCTGACAGTTTGGCTCGGAATACATTTATAATGCGAATGATTTATGATGTAGTTTAACGCCAGAGATAGGCCTAGTTGACTTATTTCGACTTTTATGGTATCATAGTCTTCCCTGAACAGCAAAAGTGACTGCTTTGTAAACCAAAATACGGCTAGCAATTGGTTTAATAAAGGACACACTTACTTACTTACTTACTTACTTACTTGCTTACTTACTTGCGCGCTTTACTTACTTGCTTACTTTACTTAAATGAATGAATGAACGAACTACCTAATGATGGGATCCTCTCGTCTGTGCTACTATTTATATCTTACCTCCTCGTGTAGGCTATTTCTCTTGCACTCAATGCAAAGGTTTTCTGTTCTGTAATTTTACTACATTTTTCATCGTTGGTAGAGAACATATTACTAGGGTAATTTCTATCCTTACTTAACAAGAATTTAAGACCGTTAAGCGCTTTCTATAATTATTTGTTTGACAGGTTTTCCATATCTAAAGCTGCTAATTTGTTCCGGAAAGTAGTCGCTCGAAATCTCAATTTTGGCCGTTGGAAAGTGCTGTACACTCCCACCGGTTAAAGTACACGGTGTTCTTTAATTCTTTTCCTGTGATTTCAGATTTTCTCACGAGTCTTTTCAACTGCACAACACGTAGCTCCTGCATAAAAAATTCAATACTTCAACCTCTCCCCGCTCAGCGCTGCGCGCTTCGGCGATCGTCCTTCGGACACCCATTTGGCCCCTCATAAACCCTCTGGATCCGTCACTGCGCTCGGGTGGGGCTTATAGCTGCCTGTTGCCGTCGTGGGCTGTCATCCTGCAACAGGTCCTTCCATCTCAATTTGACTCCCGACCATCTACCCGCGATCTAAAGAACTTGCATGCATCCTGCCTTCCTTTGTACTGCAGGGTACAAAGACAAGACGAATCAGTAAACAATAGAATAATGTAGCAGCTTCAACAGTCCTCATGGCAGAACTTAGCATGTTATAGGTCTACTAGTGGCGTCATACGATGCGCGATTCCACGTCCGGAACTCTGGGTTTCCCCATTGTCCGCCTATGGAATAGATTAAAAAATTATTGAAAGCAATGCCTATATTTCTCAATAGCCACTCCATAATTTACGTTCCTACCGTCTACCCGAATTCTGCATGCAATTTGTCTCTTGCACAAGATGTACTACTTCAGGGCATAGCCACTGCTCAGTGAGAAGAGAACAATATGGCATCTGCAACAGGTCTCGAGGCATATAGCACCTCTGAGCGGTGGCATGGTAGAGCAAAATCGCGAGATGCGCTCTTAAATGCAAGTCCAGAACGTTGAGTTTTCACCTAGCCCGCTTATAATACAATGCAATGCTAATTGATGCTAAATATATTCACTCGTAATGACATTTAACATCATGGGCTAGCGCAGATCTGAGTAGATATCTTGAAAGGGCGCTATATAAATGTTCAATTGCATTTCATTACACTACAACTTCCTCCTTCTCTACGCTCTACAATCCTCTCTGGTAGCATCTCTAGGCTACCTCTTTCTCTCACCTTAAAACCTTCCTTTTCTCTCGGAGTACCTCGCACTGGGAGCGCTTCTGAAAAGTTTATGCTACGAGAAGCGCTGTATAAATGATCAAATAGAATACAATATAATATAATTCAACTGTATGTTTATATTCAACAGTTCAAAAGTGCACGGACGACTATCGATGGCGCTGAGCGGTATGCGGACAATTCATCCCCGGACGATTCATCCCGGACGATTCATCCCCGGACTATTGATCCCCGGACGATTCATCCTGGACCATTCATCCTGGACCATTCATCCTGGACCATTCATCCTGGACCATTCATCCTGGACGATTCATCCTCGACCATTCATCCCTGGACGATTCATCCTGGACCATTCATCCTGGACCATTCATCCTGGACCATTCATCCTGGACCATTCATCCCGGACCATTCAATCAAATGAAATAGAAATTACGATATAAAGTAAAGCAACGGAAAGAATTGAAATTAATAAAGAAGCATCTATTTGAAATTTATCAGCAGTAGTAGGTGTAGAGGTCCTGATGGTGTAGGGAAGGGACTAGTTCACTGAAAAGCGAAGAATTTACTGTAACAGTTAATGACTGTGAAGTTATAGTACTATCGGTCTTGTTACATTTCTGTAACAGAAATATCCTTGTATTAATACACATTATCAAAAGAAATAAAACAAATGTTGCATTTCAATAATTTCTATTATTTTATTTAAATTTAAGTTGTGACAAAGTTTTACTCCAGCATTCCATAAACAGAGAACAGTGGTGCCGCACTCTGAGAACGATTTTGACCAATGAATTCAGCAATGTCAAAGCAACCATCTTTTTCAAGAGTCCAAAGGTGTTGTTCCTCATAGTTATGGGCAAAAAGACAATTCTCCCCACGATGACATGTATTCAGCTTCCAAAACTCATAATGTCGACAAAGCACATAGCCACCACGAAAGTCACGATGATTTATTTTACTAATTGGTTTACAACTAAGTTTCGATTTATTAATAATAAGATGTAGTTACAGTAGTAACAGTTTTAATTGTGCGACAAATGCGCAATTGCACGAAGGTACAATAACACATTTGTTTCTCCGTATCCACCAACAGCACGTCTAACTCTTTCGACCAAGTCGCGGTATTTCTTCACACCAATTTCCTGGGCACCAGTAGTTGCTTGCATGAATGCTGCCTTCTGCTTTTGACTATCTTTCTCCAGCCCTTCAATCATCAACCATAGTGAAGGGTGAGTGCACATGAACAGTGATTGTATGCCATGATGCCAGCCTTCCACTATGTTTGTGGTACGTGCTATACCATCTCCAGCTGATTCGTACTGATTCCACATCGGGATTGGAAACATGGCTGGGCCATAATTGTGGCCTCTGCCTCGGAGTCGTCGACCTCTAATGTAGGTGTGTTCGAAGTAGGATAGAAGTTCGTTCATTCTGTCATGTTCTGGCATGTCTTCAGCTAGCAAGTCGAATGATTCAGCAACATCATCAACCGGTACATGTGCGAGTGCTGATAAACATCGAACACTTCCACGTAGCACATCGTCAGTTTCGTAATCGTTCTTCATACCCAATTCATTCACCTTGCGAAGGACACTCTGGTTGAGATGAAAGTAACATCCGGTTATGGAAGCTCCGGGAAATGCATGGGAAAATGCTCCCATTGCCGCTGACTCGAAATCGGTTAAAATCGTTTTTGGTGCAGCACTTGGCATCAGATTCTTCAATTCCGTTATAAGACGGTCGTAGGTTGCTCGGGTCTTGTTCGGCAATAGACAAAATACTGCGGCAGGATTAATTCCGTTCATGAACTGGAAATGTATACTGTACATCTGGAAAAAGATGGAGGGTACCACCTTGAAAGTGCCATCAGCCAACCAGATGTCGGATCTGGCTAGACCACCAAGAAGCATTCTATCGCCCAAGATGATAAGCCGATCATCTCCCGATCCAGAATCAAATAATAGGAAATTGATAAATTTCGATGGGAAATGAAAGCTGAGATTAGTTGGTGTTGTAATTTGTAATTGTAATTGTAATTGAACATTTGTATAGCGCCACTCGCAGATTCAGAGGCGCTCCCGACCCAGGGCTCTAACAAATAAGATAGTCTTCAGGCGTTTCCGAAACAGAGGAAGAGGAAAGGCTGAGGAGCTCAAGACGCAATTCATGCGGAAGATGGTTCCAAGTAGAGGGGCCGACATAGGCAAAGCTTCTGGATTGAGCTGTTGCACCACGCATGCGGGGGACAACCAGAAGGCCTCTGGTGGCAGAGCGCAGAGCAGAGCGACCAGGAAGTGTAGAAACCGATGTGCATAAGGCCTGAAGGTATGAAGGAGCTACCCCGAGCAGAGAGTTGCGCATAAGTGTAAGAATTTTGAATTGAATGCGCTGGGGCACAGGAAGCCAGTGAAGAGTTTCCTGAATGAAGGTAGATATGTGAGAGTACTTTGGGAGACCACAGATAAGGCGGGCGGAGGCGTTAAGAATGGCCTGAAGCTTGGAGAGGTTTAATGAAGAGAGACCGGCAAAGATGGTGTTGGTGGTAAGGTCTGCTGGTTATCACCGCTTGACAATACAACTTGACGATGACGACGCAGAACACGGTTGAGAGAAGTTTTCTTGGGCAAGGCCATCAACACATGTGGACCCAGATCAACCATGACCGCACCGGAAGACGAACTTGGTGTTGCTATAGTTTCTGTCATTTTCTTCTTCATGTCTGCGATAGCGGCCCGTGCAAGTGCTGTTGAGACATTACCGCTGTGGGTGTGGTCTGGTGACTGATCTCCGATCACAACGTTGTTTGCATCTGTTAGCAGTCGTGCTTTGCAGTTGAAAACCTGGTGTTTGCAACAGCGCCATTGTGTTTGTCCTTGTGCGTTCTCTCCTTTTCTCCAGTATTCGTAGTTTCGATGTATCACCGTTCGCTTTCCACGTTTCGATGTTCCAAAGTTTACCGTCGTCATAACGTATTATTTTATTGTTTCTTATTCAATGTTTTCCGTTAACTAAGAAATAAGCCTATTTATTTCTTGATATTGAAACGTTTCTGATTCGAAAAACCTGCGCACTTCACACTGAACCCATACTTTGGTGACGTCATGTTTTTGACCTAAGAGTCATTATTTCAGTAAGTAAGATGAAATGTGTGGTGTAATGGCGAACCTTGTAAATGTTTTACAACTAAGTATTGGTTACTTCATGATTTCTGTCGTATTTACACCGGAAATACCACACGAGTTCTATTTTCTTATGAATTCTACGAGTGTGGAATCCACGAGTACAATTCATTTGAAAATAGAACGAGTTTGGTACTTAATGTACTAAAACGAAAAAATCATGAAGTAACCTATTTATACCATGACCATACCATGAAAGGTGCGTTAAAGCTTCATAATTCACTTACTAACCACAATCATAGAATACTGTCCAGGATGAATCGTCCGGGATGAATCGTCCGGGATGAATGGTCCAGGATGAATCGTCCAGGATGAATCGTCCAGGATGAACAGTCCGGGGATGAATGGTCCAGGATGAATCGTCCGGGGATGAATTGTCCGGGGATGAATCGTCCGGGGATGAATTGTCCGGGGATGAATCGTCCAGGATGAATCGTCCGGGGATGAATTCTCCGGGGATGAATAGTCACCAAACCCGCTGAGCAACTGTAATTGAAAACTTCACACGCTACACAGTTATTTCCTCGGCCTATAGGCTCGAACCCATAATCCTCGCGTTACGACCAAATGCACTAACCAATCAACTACTACTAATAGAAAAAATAAATGAAAGCGACCCCTCCTGCATTTCGCAATAAAGCGGGACGGTTGCAGCCTGTAGACGACAAATGGCTTTTGTGACATTTGATATCGTTTCTGGGGAAGTGGTTTGTTGTGGATTCCAGTAACCGAGCTTTATAATAATTATCAGAATATTTTATGTCTCTTTGGGCGTTCTGTCCACACGATACCCGCGTCACAGACGGTGTTCTGCTAATCGCTGATACGCCGCTGAGCAAACGTTGCAATGAGTCGTCGCTTCAATGCTTCATTGCACAGCATGAGACCCGGAAACTGTCGTCCGTGCATAGGCAGACATTTGCCCGTCCCTCAGCCACCGCGCCGACTGGCCACCTGTTAATGAAGCCGGACTGTTGACCAGCGCCTTTCACAAAGGAAAGGTCGCAAAGGACCCTCGTTCGAATACCGAGCTCATCACGTAGAACTGTTCTTGGAATTGGTAACTTCTATTGCGCCGGTGTCTATTGCATAAGGCATCAACCAATGGAACATCAAAACCAAGTAGTATTCAGGCAGGGGCGTAGCCAGGAAAACATTTCGGAGGGGGTTTAAGATTTCGAAGGGGGTTTAAGATTTCGAAGGGGTTTCCATTGGAGATGGTCGCTAAAGTTAAGTTGTTTTCGTATTTCACATGTAAAAGCATATAAAAATACGCCCATGTATTCAGGTCAATATCCAGAAGATCAGCCCTCTAGAACAGAGCTTATGGTTGATAAGCAACTTTAAGAGTTAGGCAACTTTAAGAAATCCATGTACACTGTGTCCACGATAAAGTAGACCCCTAGACTTTGTGAAATATATCTTGGTCATTTGTAGTACTATAGGTACTAAATTTGGTACACATGAACTTCAGTCTATTCTATCTATACCCTGCAAATTTTATTACAATTGATGCAACAGTTACGAGGATATACCCTTATGAAATTGGGTGGTTCAGGAACCAAGTTACCAACACGTAAAACGCATCGACAGATGCGTGCGCGACTGATCATCCTGACTCAGCACCAGTTCTCCGACAGCATTGATATTTGTTTGCGTCCATGGTTTTGTTTGCGTCTCGTGGTTTCCTTGCAACTGATCCGGTTGTGGCAATCTTTTTTAACAGCTTGCTGACACCAGCTAGGGACCAATTTTTCATTGGAAATTCTGTAATGAGTCTCCTACGCCATACCCCTTCGTCTCTCTCAACTCCTTGATTAAAATCTTGTCCTCTGCACTGAAAACCATTTCTTTACAACCAACTACTGTTACTGTTACTGTTACTGTTACGTAAAACAGGTCTCGTAGTCTAATTGTTTCCGAAAATGACGCTTATAAACAACAGCCTATCCCTGCGATAGCCAGAAAAATGACGTAATTCTATGCGTTTTACGTGTTGGTATAACTTGGTTCCTGAACCACCCAATTTCATAAGGGTATATCATCGTAACCGTTGCATCAATTGTAATAAAATTTGCAGGGTTTAGATAGAATAGACTGGAGTTCATGTGCACCAAATTTAGTACCTATAGTAGTACAATTGACCAAGATATTTAACAAAGTCTAGGGGTCTACTTTATCGTGGACACAGTGTAGAATGCATTGCTGAAACCTCATAGAATAGCATCGGCCAAATGAATGCTTTCTGAAATTAAACCCACACTCCAACTATTAACTTCTAGTAAGAAAGTTAAGATTAAAAATTCGCAAAGAACAGTTTATTCCGGTTTTGTTTTGTCTCGTTGTTGGAAGAAAGCACTCGAGTTTTACAAGGAAAACACCAGTCCTCCTTGATAACGTAGCATACAAATGACTGAACAATGGAAACGAAAACTAATTGTGTCTGATGCCTGTTTTGGTTTCCATTGTTCAGTCATTTGTATGCTACGTTAACAAGAGGGACTCATATGGTTAATATGAGCTTTCACAAACAGCAGAAAATACGACTAGTCACGTCGGGATAAAAGCAGTGCATATTTTAACGAATTTGGACTACTGGAACAAAGTATGCAACGACTATAGAGTGTCTGGAGGAGTGCCGAAAACTCCCCAGCGGGTCTGGAGAGCCCCAGCCGACAACGCATTTTAAAGCATTTGCTGCCAATTGGAGTCCGTTTTGGCCACTGTAAGCCTAGGCCTATACCAAATTTGCTTCTTATTATTATACATATCCCTGTTTTAGTCATGCATATAAGTTTGAAAATATGTCAATTAGTTCAATCATACCGCCAAAATAATTGATAAGTCAGTGACAGGCTGAGTAACTGTCACGAAGTGGAGGAGCTGAAGCTACAACAAACAATGACAGCGTTAACTTCAGCAAACACGACCTAACTTCATTTTCCAATGTGAACTGATGTGGACTGCTGAGATTTTGATATGCCAAACCCAAAACCAAACAACTATTCACGCAGCCGTTTATTCGGCGGTCCACTAATCATGATCCTGGCAATTGAACAAAAATGGTGAAAATAATAAGCGGATGAGTCTGAATTTGATATCAATTTCACAGAATCATTTACAACGTAGACTAAGTGCAGAACAATTCTACTATAGAAATCCACGCCATTAGCCTACATTGCCCTGTCATGCTATGCATGCTACATTATCTTACAAGACACTATTATATCTAACATCTGTGACTGGAATCGATGGATGTCCTCATTAAGTTTATTTTCAAATGTAATAGGCTGCAATTCGGGACGAATGTTGTAAACTAACATTAAAAGTAACAAATCACCCAGCCTACTGGAACAAATCCTAAAACTACTGGTATAAATCAAAAAAGTAGTGGAACATTTGTCCGAGTAGTTGTACAGTTAAAATATGAACTGGATAACAAGAGTGTCAAAAATTAATAATAAATAAAAAATAAATTGGTCTGTCTGGAATACTTTTACAGACCACGAAAGAACTGGGCAAAGCAAACGAAGGCCTATATACATTGGTATTTTATTGTAGCTTAAGACCATCAAATGAGTCTAAGTTTTAACACCTGTCCTTTCCCAATTCCCAAACATTGACGATTATTTTTGCCTTAATTCAAACGCCGCGGATGGCTGCTGCTTANTCTCGGTCCTTATGCTTTAAAATGTTCTGTCGAATTTAGAACACTTACCCACTCACGACTTGGCAGGCAGCGGCGGCGGCATAAAAGGCGTCTAATCGCTTGACGTTGCCGACCGAGCCTTTGATGTCATAGAAAATCCTAGTCTAACGATGGCAGCGGAGAAATCCGGGCTATGCATCGAACGGCGACCGTCAAGGCAATTGCTAGGAGAATGGCGCGCGGACAAGTGCTCGTTGCCTTAGGCGATCAGCGAGCGCACTGGCTGAGCCCGTCGTGGTTGCGCGGAGATCGCCCGCTGTCCGAGTCCACTCCAACACCAGCACGAGAACTATCGAGTGATTGACGAAAGACTGCGTTGCAGGACATTGGCATCGACTGACACAGAGGCTGCAGCAGCAGCAACCAGCAGCACTTGGACTGCTAACGACAGTTGACCAGCAGAAGTGAAACAGATAAGAGTAGTTAAACCAATCTTATTAGCAAAGATGAAACAGGTAACAGCAATTAAATCAGTTATTAGGAACGATGAAGAAGATAAGAGCAATTGAACCAGTTTATTAGCAAAGATGAAAAATAAGGGCAATTAAACCAGTTTATTAGCAAAGATGAAACAGATAAGAACAGTTAAACCAGTTTATTAGCAAAGGTGAAACAGCTAGGAGCACATAAATCAGTTTATTAGCAAAGATGAAGCAGCTAAGAACAGTTAATAAAGCAGCTAAAAGCAGTTAAATCAGTTTATTAACAAAGATGAAACAGCTAAGAACAGTTAAACCAATTTATTAGCAAAGGTGAAACAGCTAGGAGCACATAAATCAGTTTATTAGCAAAGATGAAGCAGCTAAGAACAGTTAATAAAGCTGCCAAGAACAATTAAACCAGTTTATTAGCAAAGGTGAAACAGCTAAATGCATTTAAATCAGTTTATTAGCAAAGGTGAAATAGCTAAGAACAGTTAAACCAGTTTATTAGAAAAGGTGAAACAGCTGAGAGCACTTAAACCAGTTTATTAGCAAAGGTGAAACAGCTAGAAGTAGTTAACCGGTTTATTAGCAAAGGTGAAACAGCTAAGAGCAGTTAAACCAGTTTATTCGGTAAATATGAAAAACCTAAGAGCAGTTAAACCAGTTTATTCGGTAAATATTAAAAAGCACAGAGCAGTTAAACCAGTTGAATTGCAGCCTTTGACCTAAGACTCGCCGAGTCCAAACCGTGATGTATGGGTGAACAACGTGTAACGACCCTTAGCTAAGTTGTTTCACGCACGAACATCTCTGGCAGAAGAAGATAGCCCTGCTATTGGACGGTGGCACGAACTGCATAGAAAACTGAGCAACCCGATGGCCTAGACTATTGAAACTGACCGGGATATTCCGACTGATTATTTATGATCTTTGACTACGATGTCACGGAAGCAACTGTGGAACATAGATACTAATAATATTGCATTAATGTAATTTTACTCACTTCCTCTGTCACAGCTAATTTCAAGGACGACCATCTTCCTTTGCAATACTCTTATAATATTTGAGCATTGACTTGAGCGAAATCTGAACAATATGCCTTCGAAATTAATAAGTCTGCAAAACTCGAATAGATAGCCTATGGAAGGAAAAGCAGAGGTGTCTAAACCGAGGCGTCGCCGAGTCTTCAAAAATGCAAAAGGCGGAAGTCATGCATTTAGATCATCCAGGCTATCTCTGTTCCACGCTTACTCTTCAAACCAACAAATATTGCAATCAATCAACGAACCCTGACTATTTTTGTAACCCGTATAAATAAATATATATACAGGCCTATATACATGTATATAATATATATACTATATTTATATGGTTATATACATACAATGTAGATAAGAAGCATGTTGCATGTATAATGATGAGTTCTCTGCCCGAAGGCAGGTTCATTCCCTCCAAACGTCTAAACCCTCTTACATTCGCAAGCTATTCACCATCCAACCGCCCGGGTCTACTCGCTCATCATCATACCTTTCTCTATCCCGGCCTCCAGTCTCATCCGCTCTGAAATTCTGCAAGCCGCTCCTTAGTCTATCTATGCTGCACCAGCTCTTTGGAACGGACTCCCAAAGACCTCCGCCAGTTTGCTCATCATCCTATCTCGCCTCTTAACTCAACTTCTCCTCCACGCTTACACTCCTCCTCTTCTACTTTCCACTCACGACTGAAAACCAGAACTTCTTCAAGATATCCTATCCTGATTCCACTCCTGCGCCACCACACGACCATGCACCATCATCACCGATTTCCACCGTAGCACCATGCTGTCTCCTCGGCTGACCTCCCAGATTTTGACCTGGCACAGAAACGAACAGAGGAGTTTTGGCTATTACGGACTTGATTTGATATAGCGCCGGTGTCCCTGACGTGGCTTTTGTGGGCGCTGAGATATTTTCGCAGATTTACATTACATTACATTACATTTATTGGCTTTTATGCCACCCGAGGATGAGCGAGGTAAACGCACAGCACTGAATATAACAAGCTTAATACATTCAACAAACGAAAAATATATATAAACAAACAAATGAAGAAACACTGAAAATGGTGGGGGAGGAAGGATCCATGATAAAGACAATTAGAGAAAGTCAAAGGAAATGAATTGGAAAGGTAATGAGGGGAGACTCTGTAATAAGAAACATCATCGAGGGGAGAATGGATGGGGGAAAGACAAGAGGAAGACCAAGAATGATGTTACTGGATTGGGCGATGGAGAAGAACGGGTATACGGTCAAATGACGAAGAAGGCTCAGGATCGTGAATAACGAACCTGCCTGAGGGCAGAGAACCGGAAAAAGATGAAGAAGAAGATAAACTAAGAATTGAATGAGAGAAGTTATTGTATAACAAGGAGAACAGAGGGGAGGAAGAGTTAGGGTTAGTCGTAGGGGAAAATGAGGATCTCAAATAAGAAGATGAAGATATCAAATATCTGGGGAACCTTGTTTATTTGTACAGCATCCTGGCAAATAAGCAATTTTTGAGTTAGGTTGTCAAACCTGGGGAGCTCAAGAGTCACGCTTATGGGACCGGGGTCGCAGGGAGTAGCGAGTTTGCTTGATCGGCGGTACCAGTAACAGAATATATATATACGTCTTCAAACATTAAGCATCTGCATGGGTTTTATCCATCTTAATAGTCTGACGATCGGGACTTCGTTTGATGGAAAATATGACTCAAAACATCGAGAATAAAAGCTCACACAGCTAGAGAATCAAAAATAATAAAAACAGCGGCAGATTAATTGAATATAGAATATTCAGGTAAAGATACATCTCGTCTGTACAGCCGCGTCAACACTCTAGAGCCCAATTATCGCAGTCTGTTCGGTCCTTAATCGGCCGACTCGGCTCTATTAATTGATGTCGATGAAAATGATGAGCTAATTAAGTCATACGGAAATGAAGGATAAATTCTGGATTGTGCTCAGTTCTTCTGTTTAAATCACGCCTTCACATCATTATAGCACAAGTAAACAGGCCTTTCATCCAATATTTAGGCCTAATCTTATATATAGGCTATGTGTTCTCTGCCATTAATTTTGTGGGCTATACTGACTGATATTTTTTATTAAGAATGTTCAGCATATATCATCTGAGATTATACAACTATATAGACGTATACATGATTGTCGGTAGTGGATAAAATCTGTTTATAATGTATACATAAATATTCGACGAAGTATATAAATCAGCTATCTTAGAGCAGGTGATGTACATGTAGGCCGATGTGCATTTAGTCATATATGGGGCCTATATATATTGTAGGCTACATGTATGTGCGTGATATATATAATATATAATATATATTACATATATATATAATTATAGCTAAATGCACATACATATACATAGCCTCCAATATTATATACGGTATATAGTAATATATATACATGTACATAGAAGGAGGTGTTTCAGGCGAAGTAGACATCGTGAGACTTCATCGGCGCGGTTGTTTGGGTTCACGATCGGTCGACCGAGGTTAATGGAAAGGAAGGACTTGTTCCTTAGACCGTCCGTCCATCGTCCATCCATCGTCCACGCTTACTGAAGACAGGAAGACTGACCGATGACCAACGGCTGACCCTGTCCAGCTGACGAAAGGTAAACAGAACTCGACTACGTAAAGCAAATACTCGCAATTATCGCCCATCGGTCGCCAACTCTCGCACTAATTCGTTTAAATCTCGTCTGCCACCAGCGATCTGTTAATAGATCGGAGGAGGAGGAGGAGGAAGTTGTTGTGTAGCGCTACTTCTGTGCGGAATTAATATGACTAATGACGGAATGGGTGGACCAAGAGAAAGATGGATAATGTGCGAGAGGGGTAGAGAGAGAGAGACAGAGAGACATAAATAAAAACAGAGACAGATAGAGAGGAGGAGACACACAGACAGAGAGGAAGAGAGACAGAAACACAAACAGAGACAGAGACAGACAGACAGAGATGAGATGAAGAGAGACAGAAACACAAACAGAGACAGAGACAGACAGACAGAGAGGAAGAGAGAGACAGATAGACAAAGACAGAGACAGACAGACACAGAAAGAGAGAGAGAAAGAGAGAGAGACAGAGGCAGAGAGAGAGAGAAAGAGAAAGAGAGAGAGAGAAAGAAAGAAAGACAGAGACACAGAGACAGAGACAGGGAGAGGAGAGAGAGAGAAAGAAATCGGAACAAACACATTTCAGATAAATAGGCAAACAGACAAACAGACAGTCAAACAACAGGAAGGCTCGTTGGCAGACAAATAGATCGTATGGCAGAAATAGATAGAGATAGCATAGCGAGAAAAAAGGAGAGATGCAAAGAGAAGCAAAGACGCAGAGAGAAGGAGAGGAAAAGATGACCAGGTATACCGCGGGACTTGTTCCTCTGTTACCGGTTTTGAGGGTTCCTAAAACGCACTTTATACCAGTGTAGATACATAACCGTACGGCGGATCACTGATCACTGTATTCATGGGCGTAGCCAGAGAAATATTTCGGGGGTTTTAAGATTTCTGGGGGGTTTACATTGGAAATGGTCGCAAAAGTTCATTTTTTTATTTTGCATGTAAAAGCATGAAAATGTTTTTGGAAACTTATTTGGGGGGTTTCAACCCGTAAACCCCCCCTTAAATACGCCCATGACTGTATTCCAACGCTACCTCTTCCTCAGCATTAAGTTGTATTTTCCTGTTAAATGAGCTCGACAACAACCAAACAATGGCGTTTCGTTTGGTCTAAAAAGTGCTCGAGATTAAACGTGGGAATGCCCCAATCCACAACTGCTTCTATATTATGTCCTTTATACATTTACGACCTGATTTTTTTTTAGCTTATCCATCTGCGGTTCGACACTGTTCCACTGTTCAGCTAATAAGTGGACTAGTCCATGAGTGGGAAGACTTCAACCACAGCGCGACGTACACGACCCAAAAACACAAGAAACAGACGCGGACTAGAGAAATTTCCTAAAACGCGAACTCGGAATATACAAGAATAATCGAGCAGATTCCGAATGTGACCAATAATAATTAACGAAACGAAATGTTAGTCAAACCGACGATCAATAGGCCTATGGTCGAAGTCAAGCGCAGAATCCAATTTGTCATTTGTATAATTGTATTGTGATGCATAATAAAACATAGAGGATCAAAATTGGAAAGTGAGGCAATATACATAGTCTAAAAACTCAAAAAATTATTAATATCTATTCTATTTATTTTATCCTATTTACGGACTTATAAAACGCCTCTCACAGTACAACCTAATCAAAAGCGCTCCCAGTGCGAAGAACATCTCGAAGAAAGAAAAGTCTGAAGAGAACGAGCAGAAACAGTAATGCCCCCAGATAAGATCGCAGCACGAGTTATAGCAGGAAGGTCATTCCACAGCAAAGGGCCAACAGATGGATAGGCACGATGCTGTACTCTGGCAATCCGAGACCGAGGTAGCCTACTAGAAGGTCATGACGGTCTAAAGAAGCTGAGAGGACTGATATCTTAATGATTGAAATCGAAACTCATCTGTAAAATGAGATGGTGTTCATAAGACGTTGATGGCTTTGCTGCATCCTACGTTACATGTTACCATTGCAAAATTGCATCGTTTTGACCTTCGATAACTAATATTGTTGATAAAATGTACACTAATAGTATGCATGTATGTAGGCCTACGTATGTATGCATGTATGTATGTACGCATGTATTTATGCATGCATGTATTTATGTATGTATGTATGTATGTATGTACACATGTATGTATGTATGTATGTATGTATGTATGTATGTATTTATGCATGCATGTATTTATAATATGTATGTATGTATGTATGTATGTATGTATACATGTATGTATGTATGTATGTATGTATGTATGTATGTATGTATGTATGTATGTATGTATGTATGTATGTATGTATGTATGTATGTATGTGTACATGTTTGTATGTATGTATGTATGTATGTATTTATGCATGCATGTATTTATGTATGTATGTATGTATGTATGTATACATGTATGTATGTATGTATGTATGTATTTATGCATGCATGTATTTATCTTATGTATGTATGTATGTATGTATGTATGTATGTATTTATGCATGCATGTATTTATGTATGTATATATGTATGTATGTACACATGTATGTATGTATGTATGTATGTATGTATGTATGTATGTATTTATGCATGCATGTATTTATGTATGTATGGTATGTATGTATGTATGTATGTATGCATAAGCATAACATGTATGTATGTATGTATGTATGTATGTATGTATGTATGTATGTATGTATGTATGTATGTATGTATGTATGTATGTATGTATGTATGTATGTATGTATGTATGTATGTATGTATATGTATGTATGTATTTATGTATGTATTTATGTATGTATGTATGTATGTATGCATGTATGTATGTATGTATGTATTTATGCATGCATGTATGTATATATGTATGTATGTATGTATGTATGTATTTATGCATGCATGTATTTAATAATAATCTTATATATGTATGTATACACATGTAATGTATGTATGTATGTATGTATGTATGTATGTATGTATGTATTTATGCATGCATGTATTTATGTATGTATGTATGTATGTATGTATGTATGTATACATGTAATGTAATGTATGTATGTATGTATGTATGTACATGTATGTAATAATATGTATGTTTATGTATGTATGTATGTATGTATGCTGTACATGTATGTATGTATGTATGTATGTATGTATGTATGTATGTATGTATTTATGCATGCATGTATTTATGTATGTATGTATGTATGTATACATGTATGTATGTATGTATGTATGTATTTATGCATGCATGTATTTATAAATATGTATGTATGTATGTATGTATGTATGTATGCATGTATTTATGCATGCATGTATTTGTTATGTATGTATGTATGTATGTATGTATGTATGTATGTATGTATGTATGTATGTATGTATGTATGTATGTATGTATGTATGTATGTATGTATGTATGTATGTATGTATGTATGTATGTATGTATGTAATGTATGTATGTATGTATGTATGTATGTATGTATAATATGTATGTATGTATGTATGTATATATATCATGCAGGAGCTTGCAGGTAACTTGCTTTATTAGAAATGTTTAGTTTGCGATTACGATTCATAATACTTACTCAACAGCACTAAATCCAAAGATCAGGGCAATACTATCCACTGAGGTTGGAAATCTAATTAAGCAAATACAAAGTTCATTTTTGATGAGTTTGTATAAAGCACACAAAGGCCCAGAGTAATGACAATAGCAATTATAACTAATTAAGTGTATCCAATCAATAATCTGTCTGTGGACTATTCGGCCCTTCTTGAAGCCTTCGAAACCAATGGCTGAGTCCTACAGAGGTCACGAGTAACGCTTAGCTTCGTCTTATAAGGCTTTTTCTTTTTAATCTAATTTAATATAATTACTTAGAGGACATAATATTTGGCGTACAATCCTGATCGAAGTTTTAACTCATTTTGAACTCAGAAACCCACCTATAGTCAGATAGCGTAGCATTATTATCTTGCGCCGTCAGTTGATGCCTTCTGCGGACATACAGAAGTTATTACTATTAATAAATATATTGATAAACAACAGCATGAGTTACATAAGGAACAAAATCTTAGTAAAACGTACCTTGACCTAAACTTTCTCAAAGTCTTATTGAATTCAACTCAATTCAATTCAACACTTTTATTGACACCAAGTACCAAATTCTTCGCAAAACAAATCTAGCAGTACATAATCACTTCAGTCCAATTATCAATTATAGATACAGCAAAGTTGTCTACCATGACACAATCGGTTTCCTAGTGTCAAAGGGTTATCCCTAAAGGAGCACTAATGCTCCGCTGCCAGAGAGCCCCATTTTCCTTAATTTTCTAAGTAGGCCTATAGGTAGAACAGATGAAGTGTTAGCTTATACGAAAGCTCTTTTTCTATATAGCACACAGTACAGACAGGATATCTAACCTCCCACAGACATATATAACACGACCTGTGTCCAGCTAACTCATGGACTGAAATAATTATTATTTATCGAGGTATGCATCCCGTAAGGAAAAGCTATCCAAATGCCCGTTACTTTATGCTATTTGTGCTTCAGCCGAAATATCTTTCGATCAGAGAGACATACATTCAGCTTCTGTCTCCCTCTCTATGGTCTCTTGACAAAGAGATCTTGATCTTCATACACGGTCTACTGATGACAACAACAGCAGTGCTTTGGCTACGTGCTGCCGCCGTTTGTGTCAAACGCTCTATGAGTGTATCACTCTTGGTCATGTTTTCCGTATATTATTTGGTTGGACTAAGTCTGAAGCAGACACAAAGAAGGAGTTTAGGAAGCGCCATCGAAGCGAACCAGACTCATCCTTAAAATGGACGCGGAAAGATTAACGGACCGAACAAGGACGAAGGGATTATCCTCCGTCTGTCTGACGATAGCTGTCGTTAGACCAGGTATCTCCGCTGCTGCTGTTGGTCGGCCCTGGTTACCAGCTAACACTAAGCCTGCCTTTAATACGGGCGAGATAAAGCAAGGAAGGGTGGTAAAGAAGAGAGACATACGAACATACAGACAGATAGGAAGGCAGACAGGGTAGGAGGAAGGCGGACAGGCAGATAAACAGACAGTCGGGCAAGAAGGCAGACAGACAGGAAGGAGGGAAGATAGAGATACAGACATACATGTACAATTGTACATACAGGTTAAAGGGAAGAAAAAACGGCAGACTGCCTGTTCTCCTGCTATGCCAACTGTCAGGAAAGCAGGCAGTCAGTCAAGGAGGAAGGGAGGCAGACAGACGGACAAGATGTCATGCAAGCAAGCAGACAAGGAGGAAGGCATGCAGACAGACAGACAAACAGACAAGCATTCAGTCGAGGAGGAAGAGAAGCAGATAACCGGACGGACAAGAAGGCACGCAAGCAAGCAGACAAGGAGGAAGGCATGCAGACAGACAGACAGGAGGACAGCAGACCAGACGGACGGGAAGGCACGCAAGCAAGCAGACAAGGAGGAAGCATGCAGACAGACAGACAGGAGGAAGGAGGCAGACAGACGGACGGACAAGAAGGCACCCAAGCAAGCAGACAAGGAGGAAGGCATGCAGACAGACAGACACACAGACAAGCAGTCAGTCAAGGATGAAGGGAGGCAGGCAGCAGGATAGGAGAAGGAACGAAGACAGAAAGACACACAGACAAACAGTCAGTCAAGGAGGTAGGTAGACAGACAGGTATACAGACAGAGAAGTTCGAATATTGCCGACAAGTATTCAGTAGATTTTGTTCTGATTTTCTCGTGACATGCAATAGTTGGCATCGTCGCAATCAGACCTACAGTCAACCGAGTCCCCGGTCCCCTCTATGTTTGCATGTCGGCCTTGGTTTCCCTTAACGTTATTAGTCCTGAAGGACTGTTAAGCACCATCCTCTTATGAAAACCACAAATATCACTATCATCATTTATGTACAGCATCACGATAACGATGATAACGACAACGACGACGACAGCAACAATGATGATCTTTGTTGTCGTCATCTGCAGTTTTATTATCGTCGTCGCTATCGTGACCATTGTTCTGGAGTTTTATCGCCACTGTCGT
>JACEVL010000961.1:0-150000 GCA_020284085.1 Aporrectodea caliginosa
TCCAGACGGTTTTTCAATAACCTTTTCCACAACACCGCCGACAGCACCTTCTTCTTCTTCTGCTTCTTCTTTAAGCCAGACTTCAGCTAGCGCTTCTAGCATGTCCTCACGTGACATATCTTCCAGTTTCTCTTCTTCAAAACCAGCCTTTAACAAGCGCTGTTTTAATCTTTCAGAAGACATCTTCTTCAGTTCTGCTTGTTTCTTGACACTTAATTTCCATCTTACTTCTTTACTTCAGTGTTGTCCTTTCTGGAAAACACGAGTTTTCTTTTGTGTTTGAAGTATTGGGGATTGTTCTTTGTTTGATAACAACCAACTTTTATACCTTTGTCGTTGAGGCTTTCTCGTTGTCGTTGATTTACCAATGATTTGAATGCGTATTCACCAGTCGACGTTGTTTCTGAATCCCAGACGTTGTTTCGAATCCTGTGACGTTGTTTCGAATCCCAGACGTTGTTTCGAATCCCAGACGTTGTTTCGAGATCCTACCGCTGTTGTTTCGAATTCCACCGCTGCTGCCACCAAATATGTCACCAACTCTTCTTTCTTTCTTAGTTGTGACCTACCTCAAGAACTTTTCTTTATCTCTACATATAAATTGCTCAACGTCTTCTTAACTGTTTAAGAATTAAATTGACACAGTTCTTTGAATGTTTCTTTCTTTCTTCAAACACAGTTTAATAACAACACAACTCAACTCTTGCATTAAAACAACTGTACTACACTGTATAGTTCAAATTCACTGTCATCAGCAGTTTCTAAGTTTGGCGCGCTAACTGCACGTGCAAAACAATCTACCGTCAGCCAATGTTTTAGGCTACTTTAGGCCAAGCGCCCACGAGCCGACAGCGCAACTAAGGCCTAAGACTAAAACGCTTAACAATCGATACAAATTATATATATATATCCAACCTAAAGAACACCTGTGCTCATTATATATGCAAAACATTAGTTCACAATCTGATTCTAATGCATGCAGTGGCTTGCAGAGCTGATATGCCGCCGGGGAGCGACGGCCCAAAATGTCGCCCTTGGCCACTTAATTTTGGATATGAGATTGCAATTTGAATGACGATCGTCGATCTTATTACATAGCCTATAGGTCTAGGCCTATGCCTACAATTTTAGTTTATAAAGTTGACAGCCTGAAAGGATTTATCACTTTACAATGAATTTATAGATATCCGATTTAGCTAAAGCCTATAGTTTCAACTAACTTAAACCTATAATTATTATTTAGATAATGAAACATTTTATTGCATGAGTTGCGACTGTGACTGACTCGCCGCTTCTGTTGTGGATGCGGAAGAAACAAAATATCGATGCATACAATAGCCCTATAGGCCTATATAGGCACTGCATCACCATGCACCTACTTCTGTATTTTTTGCGATTTTCTCTGCGCTTCCTATATTCAGCTTCACTTAGTTCAGCCTCTTACTCATGTTCAATCGTAATGAATTAATTAATTAATTTTGCGAGTGTCTGTGGTTAATACGAGTACGTGGGCCGAGTGGAAATAATAGCCTAATTAATAATGATAAAACTGTTTAAGTTATTATCTCGTTAGTTACAGTTAAAATAATTTAGTGCGAACCAAACGGAACCATCAAATGGGAATAATTTAAGTAATTTAAGACAATTTTTCTCTATGAAAAATAATGCTATTTGAGATTTTTTTAAATTGCTTATGTCACAATTTGGCAGAAGCGTAGGCCTACAGTAATTATTGTCTCCTTTGTATAAAAGGCAAGACACGTACAGCGCTGCTGCGCTGCATTCTTTAAAGATGATTAATAAGCGTTATTCCGCTGTACAGTGACGGTGCAAACACGGCTTACTGCGCTCAGTAGAAGTTTCAGTTTTAATAACAATAAAAATTAAATTAAACGATGTATTTTATTTACTGGATTATTTGGATTATGGATAATAATATAATATGCTCATATAATATTTAGCAAACGTTAGCCTACATAGAAACTTTTTTCTACAATTCTGTTTAGTGTTTAACGTATAGGCCTAGGCCGCCTAGCTCTCGTAGCGATGACGGCCCAAACGGAAGCTTGGGGCGGCATCGGAAGCCAAGCCGACTTGACCAAAGAGAGTTTAAGAGACGGTTTCTTTCTTTCCCTCCTTCTCTTTCAACCTTGTTTTCTTTATTTCTCTCCTACTTTTTCATTATTTATCCAACATTCACTCGTTTTTTATTTTTCGTCAACCCTATTTCGCCGCCCCTGCACAAGTGCCGCCCGGGGCGACTCGCCCCCTCTTCCCCCCATTCGGTACGCCATTGAATGCATGCACACCAAAGTGCAGAGGGGAAGTTGGGTAAACAAAGAATATACTTACTTAAAACTGGTGAAGTTCATAAACAGGGGTCGGCATTTCGATCTCATTGACATCAGCAGGGTCAGAGTCATCTCACAAAACCCGGCTCGAAATTAATATAATATAATATAATAATAATCTTTTCTTTATTGAAGCGCCTGACAAACGCACTGCGCTGTACATTAGAGGAGTGTGGGACATTATCCCCGGACATTATCCCCCGGACATTATCCCCCGGACATTATCCCCCCCGGACATTATCCCCCCAGGGTAGGACATTATCCCCCCAGTCTAAGATATAATAGCCTTACATATACATATACATATACATATACATACATATATACATATATGTATATATATATATATATATATATATATACCATATATATATATGTATATATATATGTATATATATATATGTATATATGTATGTATATATATATGTATATATGTATATGTATATATGTATGTATGTGTATATATATATGCATGTATATATATATACATATGTATATATGTATATACATATGTATGTATATATATATGTATATATATATATATATTAATAATGTATATATGTATATACATATATATATATATATATATATATATATGTATATATATACATATATATATATACATATGTATATATGTATATACATATGTATATATATACATATACATATATATATACATATATATATACATACATGTATATACATATATGTATATACATATGTATATATATGTATGTATATATGTATATATATATATATGTATATGCATATGCATATATACATATACATATATACATATATACATATACATATACATATATTTACACAGAGGGGGGGATAATGTCCGGGGATAATGTCCTACGCAAAATCGGGGGGGGATAATGTCCGGGGGGATAATGTCCTGGGGGATAATGTCCGTTCCCCACATTAGAGAGTGTCAGAGTGACACGGGGTAACCGCGGAAAAACCGCGGGAATGGGGTTGAATTAAAAAAAAACAGTGGTAACACTACCGTAAGAGCACGGTAATGGGGAAACATGGTACGGTATTACCGTTGGGATGGATATTGAAACTGCGGTAATACCGCTGTAATGGGGACGGTTTCTTCGGAATTCTTCGGGTATTTTCTTTGGCGGGCCGAACAATAGAGGATCGTCGAACGCTGCTGAGTGCTGACACTAGGCCTATAGATGATCTGCTGTTCTTCCATGGACTGCATAAATAACAAACTGTGGTGCAGCGTTTTTAGTCTTTGACAATACTGTTTGTTGATTTTATTTAGTTTCATAACAAGCCATTCATTATATTGTTAAAGTTGAGATTTGTCACTTTAAGATGCGGGGACATTGCGGGGATGAACAAATTGAACATCCTTTATGTGGGGATGGTGAGGGGATTGGGATGAAGGTTACAGGGATGGTGAGGGGATGGGGATAGGGTACAGGCGTACAGCGGGGACGGGAGGGATGGGGTTACAGCTACAAATGCGGGGTGGGAATGAGGACACATTTCTGTCCCCGTGTCACTCTCTACTGTACATTTACATGTTATGCAATTTAAATCTTAACTACTAACAGAACAGACAGCCTGCAATACACGGCGCTAATAGCAGCCTACAAAGCATATCCGCCCAACGGGGCTCGAACTCGGTACCTCTCGCTCTCTGTGCCAGATGTTATCTAATGCGCTATCGGGCCCCCGTCATGTGATACCTGTTCCTGGTGAAGTTGAGCTTCCGAAGGCAGCGCTGGACTTCAGTCGTCTTCTATCGGTCGAACTCAACGAGAAGAACGGTCCGTATCGCTCGAGCGTCGACGTGTCTACAAAGGACCTCACGAAAAGGCGACCCATCCCAACGAAACTTAGTCTCAATTAAGCAGAAACGTAGCCAACATTCGCAAATTATAGGAGAAAATGGCAAAACTGCGATCTTCAGAGTTCAGACCCTACCACAAGAAAGCTGGGTGGACGATGACGTCATCAACAATCAGGCGGGCGGAAATGACGTCAATATGATATTATCGCATCGCTCGAAAGAATCTCTGAATAAAACCAAAGACCTTATATATAAATGCCATTTATATGAAAGGTCTTTGGTATTAATGGTCGCAATAATTAAGTAAGTAAGTAAGTAAGCATTTCTTTGTTAAACCGGCTGCAGGAGAGCCGCACTCTGGTGTAGGCCTACAAACATCATAGGCTTCATAGCCTATACTCCTATAGGACAAAATACTACAAAATCAAAAGGATAGCATTCTTCATATAAATGTTTTCCTCATATTAGGCTATTGTCGACACTCGACAGGAGTCAAGACCCTGTCATCATTGTCATGAGACCATGGACGAAGGGCATAGGTATATTTGTTTTCCTTGGTCGGGGCAGCTTATGTAAAGCATGCTCTGGGTTGTTTAGAACAGCCGTGAAAAGACCGGTATCAGCGTTGCGGCAGAGCCGGTCAAAGGTTGGGCCGTTGGCGGGGAGGTACCCCCGCCGGATCATCCTACTTATAATGGATGGGAGCCTGTTTTTATTTTGCTGACGAGCAAAATCCCACCATGCTGGGCTAGCGTACAGCAGGCGTGGCACAGTCGTGGCGCGAACCACACCAAAAAGGTTTGGCACTTGCGGTCTTGATCAGTTAAAATGCGCAATGCATAGATAGATGGACTGTCTAGCCTTGCAACATATCGAACTTATAATGCCGTGAAGTTATCGGTTTGGCAGTCTGTAACAGTAGTCCTACCAATAATAAAATTAAAATAAATTAAGCGGTTTAAATATTCAAATAGGCCATGTAAGTCTACACTGATGCACATCTGTTTTCGCGTGTTTCATTACACGTACTAAGGGCCTACTGCCCTACTTGAATCAACGGACTTAATATGTACGGAGCAGTGCGTGGACAAGATGACATTAGCCTACGATGATTTAAAATAGTCGGTCTGTGATCGAAATTTCAGCAGTGGCACGAAATTTCCAGTCACGAGTTAGTGTCCGTGAAGGAAAATGTTTGTTAGTGTCCGTGAAGGAAAATGTTTTGCCGACCTACATAATAACAAAGTCTGCACAACAGAAATTCAACGAATAATGGTAGGCCTATAAATCTAGAATGCCAACAAGTAATCTAAGTTATTCAAACCACGGTTTGTATTTTTTAGAGCTGTTAAGTTTTATGTGCCTGTTAAGATACCCTTGCTAATGTGCAACTGCCTGGCTGGTTGTGCTCCATTCTATCTTAGGAAGCTAAGTATTAGTTTTATCTGTAGCTGGACGTGGACAGTGGCGGCGCCAAACATTTTTTGTAACTAGGCCATACAAGTAACCAGTGCGGGCGGTTTATGCCTCAAATAAATTCTCGGTAGGGCAAAAATTCTGGCAGGGCAACGACAAGGGCAACGGCTTTTTTACCAGGCTTGCCCTGGTGTAGTGCCGCCACTGGACGTGGATCTCTTCATTCAGCAGTGTTTCGGTTTTCCCTCATCCCATACTTCCATAATTCAATGTGGTACCTTAGCCGTCCGTGGTTGGCCCATCACTCTGCAACAATAGACGTCCATGCAAACTGTGACCTGCTGACCTGTCTATATATCACCACCAGTCGAAAACATTTAATCTTGTGTAATGATCAGACCAGGAGTGCCCTACCATAGTTTTCTTGTACAGGTGTTATCTAATTCAGCAATTATAATTACAATACTGCAAGAACTATTTCAAAGCAAGATACTGCAAGACAAGACAGGCGTCTATATGCTACTTTACGTTGTGGTGATATAACTAAACCTGATTTGTCTCAAATACACACACACACGCACACACACACGCACGCACGCACGCACGCACGCACACAAACAGATCTTCCACTTGAACAGCTCACTTTTTATCACTAGACATAGCAACAGCTACCAGATGCTCTAACCAAACAAACAACACTCAGCAATTCAAAACAATGGCTGGACTCAGGTCCAGTCTGGGTAATTCTTTTATTCTACACAATAGAATATATATGTACAGATACTCATAAATTACATCATTGTAATATCATTCAAAATACTCAACATAAAATTTCATCCGTAAAGGCATCCACTTAAAGATCAAGAGCAGTAACAAGGTCTGTGCCTCACTCAGAATTATCCCTTTACATGATTGACATACTAATGTGAGAGTTCCAATTCAGTATTATCCAGTTGTAGCCAAAATCAACACCAAAGCCAAAAAAAGTATGCAGATTTCATTTACCCTACAACTGAAACCTATTCTTAAAATAGCTTACATTCTGTGGCAATCATGGCATATCCAACTGGCCACACACTCTCTCACAATAGAAACATATTTTGAAACCAGTTACCAGTACTCTCAACAGTTATTTGGCAGCAAATCCTATTTTACGATTGGTGCTTTGATCAACCTTGAAACTCTGACACATCTATCAAAGTCTTTCTGCCAACTGGATGACCTTTGTACAATATGCTTAGTGCATAAGAAACTGATTCAGGATACCTTATTTTCTTTCTGACTGTATTTTTTTATCAGTCATGTTAAACTGGTTTAAATTAGCAACAAGCAACAAAATAAGACTCAGTTTATAACCTACTGTACCTTGTAGTTCATATCAGACTAAACAGATTCACGCAGATCCACACAAAATAGTCTAAACATAGGATGGGCTCAGAAACAAGGACACTTACAAAGTCAAGAAAGAAGTATATCTTTCAACGAACACACAATTCACATATTTCAGGATTACCTGATTAATCAAAATTAGAAACTGTTGAACATGTACGAAGCAATGCTCCTTTACGCTAATCCCCCATTCAGTCAGTTTCTGCTGCATGCACAGCAATGACCCTAAATTTAAGTTCAGACGGTTAATTTTTAAATCCAAAGACAATATCAATGCACACGAGACTTTTTTAAAAGAACAGCCAACAGGTCAACAAATGTATAAAAGTAGATTTACACTTCCATCGAAGCATAACCATATTCCTAAAATTCCATCAACTAGCTGAGTTAATTGAATACTATTTCGACATCATGAGATTTCATTTCAAGATCATGTTATGTTAACATGATTAACTTAACAGAGCTACAGTACTACAACTAGTAATATGGTCATTAAACTTAAACACAAAGATATGAAAGGTAAGGATTTGTTTGTCAAAAACCACCAGAAGCATCATTTCCCGGGGTTGAAGGATCTTTTGACTCGAGCAACCTACAGCATCAATGGTAACCTTTTCTCACAGTACATCACACAAAGAACTGCACACAGGAATTGGGTATTATTTAAACCTCACAACCTCAGGACTAGAAAATTCAGTAGCTTATCATTCAATTCATAAAATACTTGGTTGAAATGATAGAGATGCTGTAATTAGCAGCAAGGACAAAGAGCCTTGAACCTCCACATGTCTTTCCAGACTGATGCACAAATATACAGAAATTCAAACAGAAATGGTAACTGAAGGCAACCAGTCCACTATTCTCATTCAGTTTAACCACTTCTCATGTATGAAAATAAATATATTGTCAAACCAATAACATTGCAACAGTCACCACAAAACATTCTCCTGCAACAACTCCTATCAACAACTAAAAAATCATACTACTAATTGTCTTCTAGAATTTCTAGGAATAAATCCGCTAGAAACATGCAACTGTTTGACAATTCGAAACATTCTCAGCAGATAAGGCAGAGGTTTAATTTTATCGGGGCTTCATTGTAATGTTTCTAAAAGTCCTCGATGTTTGCGCACAGCTAATTAGAAACTTGATGATGGCCTGTGCTAATAAAAGCACTATGGCACAAACTCATGGTAGCTTAAACCAGATTGCCTCATTTTTAATTGAGAGAATGAATTCAGCTGCCTTCACACAAAGCAACTCACCAGATGAATAATCTGATTTCAATTAAAGATGCATCCTTCATTTCCAAATAATATTAGGCAATGGGAGGAATTAATGTTTTTACACAACTTCATTTACAGAAAATCTCAAGGCAAAAAGCACTAAGAACTTGACAATTGCATATGACATTTACCAATCGTGTCAAGGGTTCTTGTAAGAGTAGGCAACAACTCTGATCCATCACGTTATGCTACTATCTGTACTTGAACAGTCGCACAAGCTTGGTTTCTTAATTGGGCAAACAGTTTTACAAATCTAATAATTTGTTCATCTACTGAACATGACCAGAGATAAGTGAGTAGCTTTCATCTGTAGTTGACGCCTGCCACTTCCTGAAGCTAGTCTACTTTGTCGGTTTCTTTACAGTGCTGCTGGAATTTTGAGGCTAAAACATAGATACATGCATCACTCAATCAGAAATGCTGTCCAGTATTTAATCCAGCTAATAGCCTTAAACCAGTTACTAGATAATAGAATCTTGCCAGACTTGCATTGTATACATGGCATGTTCTAACTGCTTAAAACCAAAATGGCAGGTTATGAATTACATGTCCAGTGCATTATGCTCCCACAACATTCAATCAAACCAAGTCCAGAAAATTATCAATCAAGTTGAACAAGCAAGTTGAACTTGACGATAGCAATCACCATGCAATCAGTGCAATGCGTTCTTTAAAATGAATGCCAAGCAGGGGCATCATCAGGATTGACTAAAGGGAATTTAAATATTGTCAGTCACCGTGAGTGGTGATTTTTCAATCAAAACTTAAAAACTATTAATTCTTTTAAGAACATATTCAACATTTAATCATACATCAGGTATAGAATGAAGCACTTACCATTTCAAAATCTAAGCAAATGGCAAAGGTTTCAACCTTTAATTCCAAAATAACTAAAACTACTATAAAACCACAACATACACCAAATGTTTTTATTTAATAGGCATACAATTTTACTTGAACCAAAAGGTTATATTTTAGCAAGTATTTGCTAATAATGGCCGCAAATTTACGGTCGCAAACAGCACATGAGCTTATACGTGTTTGACTATCTGTGTATGGGTGCTCCATCTCTGCCTACCCATGCGACGTATATATTCATTTTACAAAGATTTTGCAGTTTTTGCGTCACTGAGGCTTATACAAAGGAGCGACATATACACTGTGTCTGCAAAAAAAGGGATCCCTTCTGGTATCATGAAAATAAACTAGTAAATATTCATGGATTTTTAAAATTCAAAAACCGTTTTAATCCTGACATAATTAGCCAATATTGATCAAAATAAAAAAGTTCTTGTCATCCAATAATGGCATCATAATGACGTCATATGCATCAAAATTCAAGTGTTAAGGACGGCACAAAAATCATCTAACACTTTTAATATTATTTTTAAATGTCATTTATCAAAATAAATTTTAGTTTAATTTGATTTTTATATTTGAATATAATCAGACTACAAGGTATGTTCAAAGTGTCCGCCTTCAGCCTCAGCACAAACTTCAAGACGCATGCGCCAATGGCCAATAGCAGCCGATCAAATTCCTCCCCCTGGAGGCAATAACGATTCACTCAGTGTCCATCACCATCACTGCTCTTTGTACTGCAAACCTTCTCTCGCATTAGTCCCCGTATCTTGTAATCAACCGGATTTAAGTCCGGGCTGTTTCACAGTCACAGATTATTAGGCATGAAATCCAGAGTCTCCTTTGTCGGCAGTTTAACAGTTTCAAGAACTTGGTGAGCTGGAGCACCATCTTGAAATGTGTAACAATACGAATATTCCCGGATATCAGGCAATAATTTTTCCGACAGCAAACAATCCCGGTAATGAGCTAGTTAGTTTCGCACCTGGTTCTGTGAAACGAACTTCCTTTTTTTACCAAGAGCCAATGCACCAATTTTTTGTCATCCTTAACACTTGAATATTGATAGAAATGACGTCATTATTGCATAACATGAACTTGTATATTATAAGAAGTGTTAGCTAATTATGTCAGGATTACAATGGTTTTGGAATTTTAAAAATCGATGAATATTTACTAGTTTATTTTTATATTACCATAAGGGGTCCCTTTTTTCTCTACAGTCTAGTCCAGTGCTGTCCAACCCGCGGCCCGCGGGCCGCATGCGGCCCGCCGGCAGATTCTAAGTGGCCCGCCGCAGCTTGCTAAATATTTGCAATTTCTGTTAAAATGAAGTAAAAGACAGTCACTGGCCTACTTGCATAGCTATTCGTTCGTAACTTGGCTTATCATTTGACAATGTGTACACAAAATCCAGTTCCAAATACGCATTCATTATGATAACTCCATCATTAATTATAATACAGTTAATAATTTTCAATAAATTTTAGTCGCTGCTTTTGAGTTTACTGGTGCGGCCCTCGGCTTCAAAAATTACTTCTTCGGTGGCCCGCGGTGTCAAAAAGGTTGGACAGCACTGGTCTAGTCCATAAAATACGGCATATATGGCAATTGTCTGTGAAATAAGAAACCAGTACACAAACCTTTGTGAAATTTGACTTTACATTTGATGGCTGCTGTTTTTTGTCTGTATCTTTCGAGCTTCCTGGCACTGCCCTTATGACCAGAATTGGAAGTTCAGCAGATTCATTTTTTGCTAAGCTGAAATGAGAAAAGACCAACTCATAAAATGCATGAAATGAAAGGTCACTCGAGCGAAAATAGTAAAAATGTTTTCTTCAATACACTCTGTAAGGAAGGACTGTGGTAGGTAGCGGTTGTATCTTACTTCAGTTAGGTAGTAGAGTTTTTCAAATAGTTTGTACTACACTAGTTCATAGCCTTCAATGATGAAAAGATGAAGAAAAAGGAAACATATTTCTTTCTCTGCACTGAGGATGACCGAGTTGAACACGGGCTGTTTGAATTTTCTTACTTTTAAATGCTGCTAAAAGTAGAGTAAGATTTACTTAAGTCTCTGTTTAGCCAGAAAGCTCAAAGATATAAAATGTTACACCCCATTACCTTACCGTGCACAACCAATACAGCAACTGAACTCAGGCCGGCCAGGTACAGATACCCCAATTTGTCTCAGTGCTACTAGTGGTCTCTACCTGGTCTCTTAATTGTCTCTGGGGCTTGTTGTGTGTGTGTGTGTGTGTGTGTGTGTACGCAGTTAAGCATGAAACACTGGAGCCGTATCTTCACTGACGGTGCATCATCTAATGTATCAATTACCAACACATTGCCTTAAAGAATGCTGTGAGCTGTAGTTAAGAACAAACTTAAGTACCTCACAAAGTGCTGCTTATGCTTGTCTAATTGATGTTAAAGTCATTAAGAACACAAGGCTAATCATGAAACAAATAGTGCTAAGATAACTGGAAGAGCTATCGCTGGTGGGCTCTTGCACACACGAAGAGTCCAATCAACGGATACCCATCCACAGTCGACAGTTGAAATGATGTTCAGAGTTCCTGGACTGCGAAGTATCTTGGCTTTTATGGAGCAACTACATTTCCAGAGCAGATGAACTTAATATACACTTGCACAGGTCTCTATTCCCCACACCTAGTTGTAGCTTTAACTGAGATAAACAACAGCTGAGCACCCATATACTTCAATTCAGGAACATTTATGCCTTGAAATAATGATTGGAAAACGTAGATTTTAATGTGGCCAGAAACAAACTGTCTGGTAATAAACCATATTCACTTATGTTCACAAACAGATAGCAATTTCAAAGTAATTGAAGAAATCTGACTGATAGCAGGCTTCAGTCAGTGCCTTTACATCAGATGGTTTATTAATATAAACCATCAGAGGTTCTTAATATGGTACACTACATAAATGCTCAGAAAACATACAGGCTGCAGAAACCCTTATGTCGAGCATAAATTGCAAGAAAAACGTTAGAGAATTGCTGTTTATGACAAAATCTATCAGTAAATTATAAAATGGTACAAATTATTTTACAGAAAAAAGAGAGTAAGTATTACGGTATTAACTTCGACTTTTTGGACACAGTCCACTGCGTTTTTGGATCCTTTGACTTTGCACCATCTGATGGTTCAACTGACGAGGAAAGCCTTCTTTTCGTACCCTGAAATCAACAGAGTTGAAAATTGAAAGCATCATGCCTATAAAGTCCACTAAATTTATGTCATGACTTCAAAAGTCTGAATTATTTTACGTTCTTGTCTAAAAACAAGATCATGTTGTACTTCTCAAAACTTGAACAAACTTAGACAAACAGCCAGAAAAACATTTGCACCATCAAACTGTTCACAAATGTGTCCTCTTTTTATGTATATGCATATAAATATATATATACATACATACAAACAATTTCCATGGCAAAGTGAAGCATTTCAGGAATGTTAGCCTGCCAATTACAGGGACCTGGAAAACAGTCAAATGATTAATCTACCTGAAAATACAGGTACTGCTTTATCCCATACATACACTGAGTGCCTAGCTGGTGTGAACAGTGAACAACAGATGAACACAAGTCCACAAAGACATAAACAACTGACAAAGACATAAACAACTGTAAGAGAGCAGAAAGTGTAGAACAGATTAAGGTAGAAACACAACTGCTTTAGGTAGTAACTTGCCAGGCGTCGGTGGCAGCTGTTGTTAATAAATGTCATTTGTTTTGGCCAGTAAGTTCATCATTTACAAAATTTCCTTGATAATTCTCACATTTTCTAACATGTTTGAGGGCTGGGTCTGCTTTCCAACCTCATTTTAAAGTCTGCTTTGAACTTTTTAATCAACTTCCTTGACATTCTCAACCTAACATGTGGAATTTCAATCTATTAATAGAAGAATTTAAAAACAGATTAAAGAAACAAACAGATGATGAAGTTACCTGTTCTGATGACTGCACAGATACATCCGGCTTCAAAGAATTACTGTTCTTGTTGGCTTCATTAGGTTCCGCATTCAACATTTCTTCAAGAAAAAAAATAAATCAGCTATATCAGTGCTGTCCAACCTTTTTGACACTGTGGGCCACCGAAGAAATTATTCTTGAAGCTGAGGTCCGCAACAGTAAACTCAGAAGCAATGACTATAATTTATTAAAGTTTAATGCGTTGTGGAACTGGATTTTGTGTTCACATTACCAAATGATAAGCCAAGTTACGAACGAACAGCTATGCAAGTAGGCCAGTGACTGCCTTTACTTCATCATTAGTTCATTTACACAAATTGAAAAATTTAGTGAGTTCGGTTGAGCCACTTAAAATCAGTCCGCGGGCTGCATGTTGGAGAGCACAGAACTATATAAACACATAGATTACATAGAGCTAACAGTTTTTATTAAGTAAATTTTATTAAGTAAAAGTAAATTTATCAGGCCTGGCTCGGGAGCGCTTCTGCGTAGAGCCCCTTGAAGAGGCGCTATATAAATTCTATGATTGATTGATTGAAATGTAGTGCAAGCAAACAAAGTTAATCAATACTGTTCCTGACAGAAGGATTTAAGGCTGGATTCCCTCCTCTATTAACTACAAAATGCAATATACTCCTTAAACTGCAAAAAGCTAAACAACATTGTGGTAATTATGATATATAAAATTATGGTCTCATGCACCAGCACCATCATAGCACTGCGACGGTAACACGAGTTTCGTATAATCAATCATCTAATTATAAACATGTACACTATACCATTACTTGAGCAGTGACATTCTATCATCGATTGATGATGATAAACTGTAGTAGGCGTATATCAAGTGTGAATCTGATACCTTTCCACAACCTTCAACTGTTGTGTATCAGTCAACATTTTGTCATATCAAAAGCACTTTACATTGAGTTACATTGATGGGACCAAAAATCCTTTCCGTAAAAACTGGTATTTTCATCTCATCAGTTTTGCCGGAGGATAAAAATAACGTTAAGTTAACATACATTGACATTGGAAAGGAGTAAGCAATACTTTGTCCTGTCCTTTTTGTCTTTAAGAGTTTTGCTCTGTACAGCAAGTAGATATACAGCATATAACACTGCAGCTTGGTTGCAGTTATTTGATCAGACCATTTCCCTGAAGGATGTTTAATGCATGACTAATGATGGACAGATGAATAGATGAACCACGACCTGCCTGTTGGCCAACTCCTTGGTTATAAAACTGCTACATGGTTTTTTGGATGGCATATGGACTTAGCAACATTCAGCTGTTAAGTTCTGTCTTCTAAAGTTGTTTAAGTCAAATACTAAGGCCAAAAAAAATAAAGGTGTGTTTCCTGTAACAGAGGTTTAAAAAATTGGGTAGGTAGGAAAATAAAAAAACATTTGTTATGCAATGCTGTAATAAAAAGGCAGTTTGATGGCACAAATATTGCATGTGGTACACTAGGAAAGTTGCTAAAGTTTAGGAGTTTGTGTTGTAATACTGACTAAAAGAATTAATCAATTAATCTCCAAAAATTAACTTCGATTAATCGATTAAATTTGATTAATTTGGTATCTGTTATGTAAAGCGTGAAAAACCAGTCAAAAATGTAGTGCTCAACTGACTCAGTTACTACTTTCTTTCTACAAAAACTTCAATCATTCCATGAATACACATGCTGAAGGTAAAACGTCGCGATGTTTTTGAACAACAGAAAGCGAACTGCTTATTGCAATGAAGACAGTTAATTTTGTCCATCTTTGACTTTCCTTACCTTAAATGCAAATGATTTCTTAATTTTCAATGCAAATGTTTCACATTATCATTGTTCATTATATTGTTCACTCTGGAAATGGGCCACTCGATATCATGAAATAATTTTAAAATATTAATCGAACGAAATGAAATTAATCAATAAAAATTTTGAGCAGAGGAGAGCCACGTTGTAACATTGTAACAAACCACCATGCACGTGTGTGGTGGACCCCTAGTTTAACAACATCTTACAAGGCTGTTGACATCGGCAGAAATTATTTTGAACAGTTCTCACGGCTCGCGTGTGATCTGAGGGCCGCCAGCATAATCCAAGAAAGATGGGTGGACAGGCAAGCCACCCCTCCACGCCTATAGACTCTGGCTGGGAGACCTAAGGCTAAATCCGCAGACAGCGGAGGGGTTGGCTGTTTATGCCGGCGCCCTTCAGACCAGGCCCGTTCACGAGGGCTGCAGAATGTTGCACCCCTCTGGAAATGTGTCCGCACGCAAGCAATCCTGCATTGGCCGGTGACAGCTGTCAATCAATGTACTACAGCACACATATTACATTTAACTAGTCTCTAGGAATCAATACCAAATTTGGAGGCTGTTTTCCCGTAGATGTTGCTGATACATTGAATACAGTGATGGGATTTGGGAAATAGCCCTTGCCAGTTACCGTGAGAAAATTAATTCCTCTGCCTGCGATGTATTACCCTCCCCAACCCTTCAACCATCAGACGCATGTTAATACTGACCATGGGAAACTTTAGCCCGTTTATTGCTCTAATTAACGGTGCCCTTATTTACATACCTCTGGCAAGGAAAGCAATGTTATCAAGGTCGCAAATCTGCACCTCTGGCACGCAAAGGTTAAATTCATGTGTCAATAACAAAAAATTCAAAAAATTATTTTTAAAAAAATTCACAAAATTTTCCCAGTCAGGCCTAAAAAGTGACTCGGTCGGGTTACCGGAAACACAACACTTGGCTCCACTCCATCTTCACTTCTTCTTCTGCATACTCCCTCACTTCCTTAGTCCCCTCCAAACACTCTACTGGACAGATACTGAGCACTGGCCAGAAATCGATTGAAGCAAAAACTTTAAACCCTCAATTGTTTCATGTGGTACAACAAAAGATCTTCTTACCACTTACAAGTTCAACAACTGCACACAAGAAAAAGAGAAAATTAAGACCAATATTTATAATAATTGAATCCTTTCCACTTCATCATTGTGTTGTGTTCAAAGAGATATTACTTAGTATAAACAAGTGTGCTATCTTAACTATAAAAAGCTGTAAATATATTGTCACACTTACTTTTCCACTTGAATTCCTTTGTCGCTTCACACTTATCCTTGCCCTGAACTGTTGTACTGTTTGTTTTCGCAATATCCCCAGAAATATGGGCTCGACTTTGCAGTTTGTGAGAAAATTTGGCAGGAAATTTGGTAGTGCTAGTTGACGACAAAGTCACCACAGTTGCACTATCAGTTTGCGAATTACTGGAATTCGTATCTGTCACAACTGCTTCAGTGCCAGAGTTTCTGGGTGTGGCATCAGAGCTTGACCCTGATGACGTCGAGGCCAACGGTTGCTTACGACTGTTCGAAGACTCATCTCCCTCTGAACCAGTTTTGCCACTGTCAGTTCGCGGTCTTCGCATCTCGGGGATATACTTTGGCAGCACCGGTCTGTTTTTGATTGGACTGTTGGTAACGCTTGACAGTGTCTCAGATTTGTGACCCTGAACGAAACTCATGTACGAGTTCTCAAAAGCACTATTACCGATCTTTTGCTTTGGCAAAACGTTGTTATCTGTCATGGGAACTTGCAGTGTGGATAAAGAAGATCCACTATGGACGGAATTTGTGGCATTGCCTCCTTTTCCAACATTTTGCTTGGCAACGGGGTCAACAGACAGATGACCGAATTCATCATCATTTTCATTGGGTACAAGCAAAACCGAACAACTCTTCTGCTCAGGTTTTTCCTGTTCGACCTTCATCATCTGCTCATACCGTGCCATTGTCTGGAGCGACATGTCCTGGTTGACAAGCGGTATGCTCCCTGGCTGCAACATTGTATATTGGTTCACATACACATTACCAGTGATGTTTGTCAAGACGATTGGAGAGTTGTGTGCATCACTGGGCACATCATTACGGCTTGCAACACTTGATCCAAAAGCTGAGTGCTTCGTTAGGCCACTTGCTTCAGGCGAGGTTAACTTCTGTGAAACGTCTACCTTGTAGTTTTGAAGTGACACCTGACCGACCGAAGGCATTGAACTGCTGCCATATTGAAGCGATGCTTCATACGCACACTGCTGTTGTAGCTGGGCCTCTACTGAACCCGGAAGGTCATACTGGGACAGAAGCGGATTTGACGACATCTGCTTAGACAATTTGTTCTGTGGCATTGGTAAGACAACGCCAACTTCTGTGTTTGCTTTCGCTTTTTGTCGTTTGCATCGATCTGTGGCACTTTCCCGATCTCCAGTTGTCTGACGCATAGCACAAGCATCTCCAACTGACTGCTTCGTTTTATCATTTCCCAAATGGTTATTTCCAGAGGGTGCTACAACTGGAACTGTTAACGAATGTGTTAGGCCAGAAGTTATATGCGAACTGCCATCACTACTTGGCTGAGTTGCATAAAGCAGTGGCATGTCACCGACGAGATTTTTGAGATAGACCTGATTCTCAGCCAACTCGTATGGCGACGCCAGCAAATCTTTGGCCTGTATGCCTTCTGGTTGGTAGAGATGGAGACTGTCAATAAAACTGAAAGATTGCACATCAGACGGAGGTGGTGGGCTGACTGCTTCATAAGCCACTGACTGACTGGTCAATCCAGCCATGCTTGTGTGCATTGAACTAGTTTCCTGCTGTTCACAGAACTGTGTTGTCGTCGACCATGGCAATGGACTTGATCTCCCACCACCTGAATGCTGCTTTGGTTGCTGGGAGTGTCCTGTCTGAGCAGAATTTAAGGTCGACGATTCCTTGTTGTTACTCATTATCTCACAGTGATGACTGAAAGCGAGTGGGCTGTCAGTGTTTGACATTGAAAACTCGTGGGTAGGAAAGTTCATTTCTGTCAGGTAAGGTTTAGACGATGTGTCGTGCTTACTGAATTGAGACAAATCAAGACCAGAATTTCCTGTAAGGGATTCCAACCCAAACTCACTTCCGTGAAGAATAAGTCGACTGGCATCCGAGTGACGTGTTGCATGACGCGTGCTTGTCTGAGAAGTCGCAGAATGTGACACGGTTGACTGTGGACTCGTCACTGCGTCCAGCATATGACTGAAAGTCATATCACTTGACATGAAGTCACTCTGGCTCATAGAGCACGAGATTGGTGAGGCATGCGTTGGACTCAGCATTCTTGATCCGTCCATCCTTGCTCCTAGACTGCTGTTGTCATAACTACTACCTTTCTGGATATCGTTGACATGTCTGGAATGCTGGTCAGTCGTAAACGAATAAGTCCCAGTTGGCTTCTTTGCTCGCTGTGCTGTTGTTGACTTACTAGAATGTACTGCAGTTGAAGAACCAGAACAGTTGGATGCATTCAATGACTGTGACTGAATTGGTATCTTGTACTGATTGATAGCTGTCAAATTTGAATTCTTTGATATTGCCAGTTGCTGACTAGCCAACAAGTTGCTGGAGTCATATGACGTGGTAAGGAGCGGCTGTGCAACAGGAAACCCGTTGTAATGGTAAAGACTGTTGGTTGTCGCATACTGTGCTCCATAAGAGGCATTTCCACTGTAAGAAGGTGTTAATATAGCTGACTGAGGCAGTAAACTAGCTGCCAAACCTAAACACAAAACAAATCTAACACTGTATACTGAAACCACATCTGAGGTAAGTCAATGACATACGGTACTTATAACGTGCCTTTGCTAAATGCTCAATTGCATATATACATGCAAACATAAGCTATACCAAGTAACTGGTAAATCATTTTGACGCGAGCTGGCACTACATCCTGCATCAAATAAGAGGTCACTTTAGTTCTAAACAAGCACTTTAGAGATAGATTGCAAGGTAACCTCAATGAAAGTCAAATGTTTGAAACATTTGTCATCTCACAGGTTTACATTTAACTTGTTTGATCATGATGTAGACCTGTCACAATTGACACTCAGGTTTTATGTGGCACTACACAAAACTGATAAACACATGAACATCGACACATAAGCACCTTTAAGATTCATTTGGTTTCATACGAAGAAACACATTCCACAAACTTTATGGTTCACTTTGTTTCTTGAAAAAACACAAGTCTGTGTCTGAGTAGTTTCAGATGAGAATAACAAAATCAAAATGCAAAGCATGAGGACATTTACACAGCACCTTTCAGGAGTTTCTCGAAATTGCTAAATTGCTTTAGACAACGGCTTAACAATATCTGATTTAACACTCAATTCAAAGAGTAGCATACCTGATGCTGCAGCAAGACGTTGGCGATCAAGGAAGGCAAATATTTCAACTGCATTATTGATGGCTGGTTGAGATAGTGAAGGCTGTAGCGAAAGAGTCAGTTCAGCCCCGCTAGGTGCTCCAGCACGGCCGGAAGCCTGGCTGCTTTTCAAACCAGTCCAAAGGTTAGGATCCATGTTGCCAAGTTTCAACTAAAAACATCATAAAATAACTATGTAAAGTAATGAAAAAATACTCTGACTCTCAGAAACAAGGTCTCCAAGAAGCACTAATGGATCACTTGCTATATAAATGTCAATTTTAAACAATTCTGTAAGCCATTCATCAAAAGATTACTTGTTTAATGAACTCATTAAACTCTTCCTTTCCATCTCTTTACTGTTGTTAGACTTGCACTCTTTGCTTGGTCTGCTATTTCTTAACTTAGAAAAACAATACAATTGACAGTTGAATGCATCTCACAGATTATTAAATTGGATGTACTAATTCTATGATTATGCTTAACCCTACTTACAAACAGCATGGTTACCCGATTTTGAAAAAAATCGAGTGCCCTGTGCAACCAGAAAGACTATAATAAGCAAGTAAATAAGCATTAAGAGCTTCCCACGATGATAAGCACAGCACCAGAAAAACTAGTTGTTAAGAAGAGCTCCTCTTGTCATTATGCGGATTGGTCTTCCCAATGCCTTGTCTGCGATCTGGGAGTGTTTATAGATGGTGTGTTGTCCATGATTGAACATGTGAACTCATTGTGCAGGTCATACCTCTACCAGCCGCATCAAATTCGGTCAACATGGCTCAACCTATCATTTAGCTCCACGATGACCCTACTCCATTTTCTTTTCCTGACTCATTCATTCATTCCAAAAATGTGTATAGCGCCCCTTCAAGATTCCTACACAGGCGCTATTCTAAATGATGTTAGAGTCAATGAGAACACAGCTTGAATAGCAGATGACTAGAAGAGTCACCACTGGCAAGGTCCTGCAAACATGAAGAACCCAGTCAATTGATTCTCATCCAGAGCTGACGGTTGGCAAGTTATTCGAAGTTCCTGGTCGCAGTAGCGTCGAAGAAGAGGAATGACGATAGGCGACGAGGGTTGGAACACACACACACCTCAACACCATGGCAGTTCCTCACAGATGGTAGAGGACGTAGCGTCCAGGCATCCCACTGGCACTGGGTCTGAAGAGGGCGACTTTCTTAGTAGCCGGCAAATGGTCGAATAGTGTCACCAATGTAGAACAGTGGGCGCCATAACCAAAGACTTTGTTGCACAGGTAAGAACTTGAAACTCTTCAGCGGGCAAAACCATTTTGTCGGTCAGTTACGAGCTAACGGCTTCAATGGTAAGCGTCCGAAAATCGTCCAAAACACACCACAAACAGCGACGAAAGAGGTGAAGTATCTCCACGGACAAATACTACGCAATTTTGAAAATCAAATAACAAAACTAGTCGAGCAAAAAAGACTTTGACCACCCAAGTAGTCAAAATTAACACTTAGATAAACACATGTGGTCATCTTGGTCGTCACGTGTGCAGGAGCTAACATGCCTGTACTACTGCAAGTCCATTCTTGCAGGCTTGCCAAAATTCTGACTCTGTCAGCTTCAGTCCATTCTGAACTGTGCCACCCGTCTAGTGACCTAAATTCTCTCGTATCTCAAAATATTATATGACAAATACGCTGCACTGATTGTTTAGAAATAGAGGAAAGATTCAAATAAAATATCCTGGTCTTGAAAGATTCAAATAAAATATCCTCTTCGGTCAGCCCCACCTCAACATATATACTAGAGTTGTTTTATGCTAGTTGGTATGCAATAATCGGGTAATCAAGCACTTCGTTTGGCTGCCTGAAGTGATCTAAACGTTTCTTGCTTCCACACTTCACCATGAGAACACCGTGAACTGTCCTGCAGAGGTCCCTCCCTTCGGAACTGTCTTCCTTTGAATATTTGCACTCTTCTTGTTAACTTGGCTCAATTTACATTCTCGTCACTAGTTAAGATGCACTTGTCTAAATCTCTTAGACAGCCAGCCATGAGCACAATGGTTTTTTTAAAAGGTTATTACAAGTGCACTCTGTAAAAGCCCAAATACATACATACAAGTACTGAATTAAATTGAAGAGACAATTTGGCACAAGTCACAATTTGTTTCCAACGTATCTCCATGGGTTTACCCCGCAAAACGCATTCCTTGAAAACTTTTCTCAAACATTCTTATATGCATCATAGAAACTTACCAATTTCTTATTTTGTCTACGCCAATAAACGCATTTTCATAAACTCTGTGATTAAGTCCTTTATTCATTTTCTGTTACTTACTGCTTATTTACCTACTTATAACAGTTCTTCCGGTACCTCTACTCCTGCAATCTGGGGTAGCCATATTGTTTATAAAAAGGGAGACCGCGACTCCGCGAGTACCACTTTTTCGAGAATTACCCATTCCACAACTGTTTGTCAGTATTCAGTCGTGCTAGATTGGCAAAGAAGCGGAGCAATTTGGATATCCAACGATTTAACCTCGATACCTACTGTGATAAGTTCGATAAAACGAAAACGACAGCTAGTGCTCAATCCGTCTCAAGAAAAGAAAATTAACAAATCAAATAACAGTCATTCGTTCCTAGGTGCAAAAGCTGCCAATTTTATCGAGATCGCTACAGTTTTGAAGCATATTAATCACTTCTCCTGAGAATTTCCTCTAATTTACGAATTTGACGTGTATTCCAGTTTTAAGACCGGAAATTGACCTAGACCAGACTGGTTCCCTGATGATCACATAGCAGAAGCATCTAGTGCGTTTGCGACTCAGACTCAAATAATTCACTGATGACGATACCTGAAACATTCGCTTCTCTCAGAATCATCATCATCATATATTCGTTTAATGTGTTAACAACAGACATAACGCTGTAGGTGTACATAGAAAATAAAATACATCTAGATATTAATAGTATGAATTAATAATAGCTTAGTAAGAGTTCAGGAATAACATACGAGATATAAAATTTCGTGAGTCCTTGTCAGAAAGGTTAAAGTTATATGTGGTCTGACCCTAAGAAAATAGGGCGTAAAATGTTGATTAGGAAACATGCATCTGAGTGAATGATTCTCATTTAAGAGGACGGCCTTAAAGAGTGAAGTGTCTGCGTTATAAGCAAGAACATTCATAAAAGGAGAATCTGACTGAATAAAACCAGAGCGTTTTAATCTGTTGTTCAGATGTTCAATGCGGGATTTGTCCTTTTCGCTCGCCAGACCCCAACAGGCGGGAGAAGCATACATTGTTCTGGCTACGATGGTGGCGCGGGTGATCAGTTGTAGAGAATCTGCAGATGCACCATGGTTTTGAGTGTTTTAAGGGCGAAGATTGAAGCAGAGCCACTTTTGACGACTTTGTTAATGTGTTCCGTGACAGAAAGTTTCTAATCGATGGTGACGCCTATAGGGCTTTTATTGAGGTAGAGCGAGGAATACCGGTGATTGAGGGTTTGTTGGAGAGTGAAGATTGGTTATGCTTGATGACTGCCATTTCACGGGTTTTGGAAGAGTTTATTTTTAGGTTCTTTTCCTCTGACCAGTTGTGGATATGTTGAAGTTCTGTTTCTGCGGTGTGAAGGGAGTTTGATCCGATGAAGAGGTAAGAGTCGTCAGCGTATTTGGAGATACGATTTTGAGGATGGATGGGATGGAGGTCAGATATGCCAACAATGAAACCAGTTGGGCCGAATACTGAGCCTTTGATGACACTGGCGTTGATTGAAATTACTCTGGATTTTTGACCTTTGTATATAGATGGTGCAATGCTTTCTTTCGTGTAAGTAGTTGATTATCCAGTTGTAGATGTAGTCCGGAAGGGAGAGGGATGCTAGTAATTGGGTTATTGCAGAGTGACTGATAGAGTCAAAAGCTTTAGAAAAGTCCATTGATATTATTACAACATGATCGTTGGTTTTAAGAAGGTCAGTGGCATGCTGTATGATGGAAATGATTGCAGCGGTGGTAGAACCGGTGGGCTTGAAGGCATATTGATCATGAAGGGATATGTGTTTAGGCAGATGTTCAAAGCTGGGATAGATATAAGCGTGAACAACAATGCGTTCAACGAGTCTAGATAGTACTGGAAGGACCGAGATTGGACGGAAATCTGATGGTTGGGATGGGTGGGGAGTTTTAGGCTTTGAGTAGATTATGGCAGTTTTCCATTGGTTAGGAACAAAGGAAAGTGTTAATGATTGGGAAATTAGAGTTGTTAGTATTCCAGAGTAGCCGGGGCCGTTAGTCTTAGAAACCAGGCTGGGAGACCGTCATCACCAACTGCAGTGTGTTTGAGATGATCAAGTAGATGAAAGATTAAACTTTCGGTAATGTCGATCTGCTCTGGAATCGGCAAACATCATAAACAATTGTGGGAAATATAACCTAAGGTGGTCTGGCAGCGTACATTCTAACATACTGACGCGTTTTTCATAAACATGGGCCTGTGCTGGTTAGATGTTTTGGTGTAAAAGTAGGCCTACGGCCCTATATTGATAATCCTCGTTTAATTTTTCAAACTGACAAGTATGCAGAATGACTACAATTCATAGTATGAACAGATGATCACAAGTTATTATAGGAGTTGAATTTAACTGTTTGGCAGCCATGCAAGGCGCCCGTGACGGCTCGCTCCTTCGCCGCCACCTAACGAATGAAAAGGCTGAGTCGACCTTAGGGAGGGTACCGGGAAGCGATCCCACGTCCGTTGCCTCTACGCGCAAGAGTGTTACCATAATACCATAAACCCTAGCTCTCCCATTACATGATTAGGCCTATAGTAGTAGGCCCTAACAGATGATAGCAAGCTGAACGGAAAGTCGAAATTAACTGTATACGCCTATTCATTCATTCATTCGGAATTTTTGATTTCTCATCCGACGTTGGGATCGTTTTTGGCCCATAACAAACCAATCTGCTATGCTTATGTAACAACGCAAGTCAACTGCATGTGTACCAGCGCATATTTGAACAGGTTTGGACTACTGGGATAAAGTCTGCTACTCTACTTTCAATGTTATTGGAAACTAACATTGAAAGTAGAGTATTAGCCTACATGGGACAAAAGCATTTTTCAAATGAAAAACACAGATTCATTTCTTAGGCCTATATTGTGTTTACCAGTGTCCGATTTGCCGGGGGGGTCGGGGGGGTTGGACCCCCCTGCTTCTCATTTTGACCCCCCTGCTTCTGGCCTTTGGCCGACCCCCGGGGGGGTCGGCTGGACCCCCTCAAATTCATTACCCACAGTCCTACTACAAATGACTCCATAATGAAAACTATAGTCGCCGTTATGACCAATCGGCCTGATGTAGATTTATATTGGGATATACTTTTTAAGGAATAGGGTTATCCTTTCAGATCATACAACAACCTGGCCCCTCTCGGCCACCGTACTTTCATCTGCGTTATCACTTGGTTACTGTGACAGGCATGGCCAATGAGAGGGTGCAGCCGGTTCATTGCTCCTGGGCCCAGAGGGCCGGGAGTGTAGTTTCCGGCTGAGCCGGAGGAGTTACCGATCAAGGTCCAGCAAGTGTATGATTGATAGTGCTCTGCTAGCCTATAGCCCTTCACATCGTGTAGGTCAATGCTAAAGCTTTCTCCAAAGTCTCCTATATGCCCCAGCCCCCATTCATTACACGCACCCCAATTGAAATGAGTCGTAGGATCCCGTTCCCCACATCGCCAACCTCATCATCAGGAAGGTTAGCTCTTCTGCTGTTCATCTATCTGACATTATAGAACTTATTTTGCATGCAGTTTTTCCATTTTATGCATATATTTATTTAAGCCTTCAGATATAGGCTAAAAAGTAAAAGTTGTAGATAAACTGACCAAAATGTATGGTGACAGATCAGGAGCCCTGAAAGGTTTGCTTTCTTGTGGAAATATTTATCTAACCATGTCTACCTGTTAGTTGGAAGAAAAACTTTAACTTTAGCAAAGTAATATCTTGCTTTCTTTAATGGTGAGGATTTCTTAACAGAAATTCAACATTTACCCTCCGTACATAAGACAATTTTTGGATGTGCCCAATTAACACCGTTGACCTGTTGAACTTATTAACACAGTACAATCTTTCTGAGCTAGTTCCAAATGTTTGTGTGAGCTTAGGTTATACTGTTAATTCAATCCGGAAACAGTAACCTCTGCAGAGAGACCATTCAGCAAATTCAAGCTATTTAAGAATTTGTAAGGTCTACAACGTCTCAAGAAGATTATCTAGTGCAGGGATGTCAAAGAGCAGGCCCGCGGGCCATTTCTGGCCCGCCGAAGATAGTTTTCTGGCCCGCGGCGCATTGCCTGAAGACTAGGCCCAACACAATTTGAGAATAAAAGTTTATAAATTTCATTTTGAGGTTCAATGTGCTTTATATGATGTTCGTCATTGAAAAGTGAAGATTAAAATTAAGATTTTATAAGCCTAATTTGACTGTTTGCGTGCTAAAAATGCATCATTTACGATTTAGCTTCTCAAAAAATTTCTGGGGATGGGATCACCGAGCCCCCACTCAGATCCCATCGCCCATTTTGCTCAGGCGCCTTCGGCACTGTGGCCCGCCACTTGCTGGAAAATATTGCCACTGGCCCGTCATTAGAAAAGGTTTGACACCCCTGATCTAGTGGATTTGGCCAGGTTGAGTATTGCCAGAAAATTGATTTTGAAACTGTCAAGAGAAATTTAGCAGAAAAAGGTCAGGAAAGCTCCATTGTTAATCAAATAAGCTTATTAAGTGTTTTAAGGTATAAACATAATTTTTATTTGTGGCTGTATGACAGTGGCCAAGGTGTCGTGGCTTCCCAGGTTTTTATTTTAATTTAATCTTCACAATTTCATTTGACATTTCTGATTGAAGCAAAACACACAGTGACAGCAGGCAATAATATATTATTGTTTTGTTAACAAAAGTTGCATTGTACTGTAGCAATTTACAAATGGTGCTCTGTATGCTTTGTATTGTATTGTCTGTGTGTATATATTGTTGGGAGACCTTCCCAACCGAGACACTGTTTACGGTACTTTGTCCTAGATTGAAGAGACATTCTGGATAAAGCTAAATATATTTAGTATGGAACTGAACTATATATTGAAAGTAGGCGTGATGTTATGCTTACTAGAAATATACGAATATCGTTACTGTAACAGAGACAGAAAATAGGATAGTTGATGAACTATATCAGGTATAGTTAAGAAGGAGTGTTCTCTCCTATTTAAACCAATGTAAAAGATTCGTCGTCGAAGCTTGGCAGTTTTCGTTAGGCCTGTTGCCGTGTGATGTCGAATTCTCAGTAGAACTGACCAAGACTTCCATGTACTAGATAAGTTCTAGTTAACTAGTTAAACTGTTGGTTTCGTGTCCGCTGTGGCCAACCAAGTTGTTTCTTTGATGTTCAACGTTCTCGAACAAGGAGACGTGAGGATCTGATGTTATTCGACAAGGTTGTATGTGTGTTACTATTACGGATTTTGTTTTATATTATACATTCTTTTATACCCTAGAACGAGTTGTCTTCATTCGTATAGTAGCACCTTACATTTGGGGGCTCGTTCAAAAGCGAAAATTTTGTAAAAGATCGTTCAAAAGCGAAAATTTTGTAAAAGATCGTTCAAAAGCGAAAATTTCGTAGAGTATCGTTCAAAAGCGAAAATTTTGTAAGGTAGACGTAGAAAGCAAGAAAATTGTAGTTTCGTCCAAAAGACGTTAGCACCTTACATTTGGAGGCTCGACCTTACATTTGGGGGCTTCGTCCAAAAGTGACGTTAATTCGAAAAGTCTAAAAGTGAAAATTTTGTAGGGACTTTTCTAAAAGAGTCTAGAGACAAAAGTGGGGAAGGACCGATTGAAAAGAGAAAATTTCGTTGTTAGTCTAAAAGAGACAATTGCGTAAAGTAAAGGTGAAAAAGCGAAACTGGGAGACTAAAAGAAAAGTCGTAGAGTAGAGAGAGAAGAAAAATGAGTGAAGATAGGAAGTAAAAGAGAAAAAGTCCTAGAGGTATTGCTGTGAAATAGTGAAATTACTAGGCATAGCGTTGAATTGAGAGAAAACTTCGAAAGAAATTGAAGAAATTCGAAAATTGTGAAATTGAGTATTGGGAAAATTTTGACAAAGTGGCTGAAAAGGATAGCCTAGAATAAATAGTTAGCATGCAAACAGGTAAAGTAGTTGTATGTTAAAAAGGAAAATTGAAAAGTTTTGCGTCGAAGAGAGTCGATAGTAAAATTTTGAAAAAGGGGCGTGTCAGTGAAATTTTGGAAAATTTGGAAATTGAAAGTCAGTAAGTAGACTGATAGTTTGAAATGCCTCAGTGGAAAAGTTTAGAGGAGAAAAGAGAAAAGGCAGTAGCGTGTAAAGAGAGAAGAAAGCAGAAGAAATTGGAGGAAAGAGTAAGAAACAGAGCAGGAAATAGGCCATGGGAGGAAGCATCGACTTTTGTTAAACGTATGAGTGAAGCTGCAAATAGAGGAGAGCTGCTTGACAGTCGAAAGTTGGATGAAATGTGGGCGGAAATAGCTCGTGAGACAGAGAAATTGGTAGAGGAAGATAAAAAATTTCTTTTTGATAGGGAACAAAAAGAAAAGAAAGTTAGGCCCAGTTGTCTAAAATTGTCAGGGAATACGCCTATGAATGAAAACGCACAAGATGTGAGGTTTCATTCGAAGGTGGCCAAAAAGGAAAACAAACAGGTGCACTTTGAGGATAGGAATGAAGGTTTTTGTTCGAAGGTGTATGATGACTCGAAAGAGAGTGAAAAAGTTGGTCCTAAGTCGGTGTGTCGAGCTGTACGAAGTCATGTCAGTGTCGATACACAGACCGAGGAACAAGTGCATGATACTGAATTGCCTTTGTGTTGTACTGGTATTCTTTTTCCACGCGTTGGTTCACAGCGTGAGATAGTTGTGCAAAGAGATTATGGGGCTGTACACAGTTTGGCAAATTGGGATTCTCTGAATTGGTTGGATTTTACGTGTGCAGACGAGGAGAAAATGATGGAGTTTGTGGATGGTAAAAATGCCAATATTCCGTTAGTTGATATTCAGGTTGACTGTGAGTTTGTTTCGGGGACTATTCGCTGTGGATACTTTTATACAGTACCACGTGGCATTGACTTGATACTAGGCAACGATATAGTTACGGTTGAAGAGCCGTTAGAAGGGTCTGTGAGTACAGCTGAAGTCAAGGGTTCCGTAGAAAATGGGATTGGCGCTGTTAACGTTCGCTCAATTGTTGTGGGTACAGGTGTTGAGATAAAGGAAATAGATGAAATGAAAACTAGTGCAGATAAAGTTGAAATGTTTTCTTTGAGTACAGAAGAGGAAAGTCTGAGTGATTTAGATCTTGGTGATTTGAATGGAATGTTTGATGAGTCGAATGAGAGTACACGTGCGATTAATGATTCTGTGGTGTATGAGAATTTAATTGACAGACGGTCAGAAGGAAGTTATCAGATGTACGATGATGAATGTAATATGGTTGTGAATGAAGAGGTGTGGGCACGATTGTGTGACTGCGAAGGGTGTTCTGAAAGGTTTGAAGAGTCAATTGAAATAACAGATGTGAGTAATGATTCTGTGTCGTGTCTGGATTTAACTGACAAACAGTCGGAAGAAATTTATCTGAATGAATGCAATAGGATTGTGAATGAAGATAATTTGACACGATTGTTGGCTGATGTGAATACAAATGTAGGCTTAGACATGTTGTGTGAATGCAAAGTGTGTGATGAAAGATTTGAGATGCAGTCATCCGAGAGTGAATGGCAGCATGGTATTGTTGGTTCATTAAATGAAACTGTGGGTGATGTGAGTTGTAAACAGGAGTCGAATGAGATGTTGAAAGGAAGTGAGAAGTTGCTTGTGCATGTTGCGTCTAAGGAGTTAGAAGAAATGTGTGTGCATGTGGCGTCTAAAGAGTTAGAAGATGTGGTTGAATCTCCCGTTGAGATTGTGAATAAAGATGTATGCAGAAATGTGGAACGAGAAATGTTTTTCGATATGGTTAAGTCTAGGTTGGAAGCGTTAACGTGGATGTTGTTGAGGAGTATTTCGGTTAGACAGTTTCGGTTGTGTTGTGTGGATGTGTGTTTTGGTTGGAAAGACGACACACTTCGAATGAAAGGTTGGTTGTCTGAACAAATGGTGTTGGATGTTGGTCAGTTGCAGATAGATGATTTTGTGGTAAAGTTGTGTGAAAATATGTTGGATGTTGTTGGTCATGTACAGATGGACGAGTATGTTGAAAAGGTGGATGTTAATCTTTGGAAAGATTTGAAGTGTGTGGTTGAGACACAGGAAGAGAGTTTAAGGTTGAGTTCTTTGAAAGTGACTTCGGAAACAGAAGATAATGATGTGTCACATGTGTTTCGTGTGGTTGAACAGGTGCATGATAAAGATAAGGCAATGTTATCTGTGGAATCGGTAATGACAACCGTTGTGATTGCGAATATTTCAAGTTTGAGTTATGGGAGTTGCACTTCGTCAAATGTAGCACTGGTGTGCATGGATGTGGATTTTGGTGAAAGGGTGGTTCTTGTTCGGAAGATGGTGTTGTTGTCAAATGTGGTTAAGGTAGATGATGGGTCGAATGAAGATGTGGTGAATGATGTGGTGATTCATGTGGTTACTGTAATGCCATGTGCAAATGTGTGTCAAGTGGAACACAAGGAATTGTTGACTGATGATGTATCTTTGAAAGGTGAATGGATGATTAAAGTGTACGATGATGAGGATGAAGCTCTAGATTGTACAGTGAAAATGGATGATGTTAAAGTGGACTTGAAAGGAAGTCAAATGAATAATGTGCATGATGATGATAGTATTTCTTGCGATGTGAAGGAACTTTCGTCAGACATGGTTGAGAATTGTGGAAATTATGATGAATCTCAGGTGTGTGCTCAAGTCTATTTGCAGAATATGGACTCGAGGAATCTTCTGGTTGGAGATGGACGTGGACTTCGTGGAAACTACACGAGACGAGATTCGAGGAACGTGAGCGGCTTCACGTTCTTGTGGATGGTCTTGACCGTCTTGGTGCTTGCGGCTCGTGGGACGTCTGTCACGAGTTGCATTGACAGCGTGTGTGTGAAGTCGAGGGAGTGGATCGAAGCGTTGGATGTGGTCTTCGATGCCCTCGCCGGCAGTTGGTACTTTGGTTGTGTACAACTGAGGTTTTACTTGGACTTCCAGTCGTCTTGGTTTGGCGAAACCATGATGAACTGTAGTAACCTTCGAAAGACTTCGTGGTTTTGGAGTGCGGATTTGCAGAAATGTTCTGTGAACAGTCGGCATCGACCGAAGCGTTTGATTTTGTTGAAAGATGTTGTATGTCGTTATCACTTTGGCGATTAGTGAAATGTTGCAACTGAATTGGACTTGCTGTAGAGAGATGCAAGTTTGATATTTTGTTTGTTTTGTAAATAGTGTACATTGGTTTATGAACTGTGATATTTTACGTTTATAGTGTGAATAGTTGTATTATGGTTAGATAAGAGTATTTAGTTAAGTAAATTTTGTGTGTGTTTCGTTCTTTGTCGAAAACCGATAGGTTTTCTCTCGTAGTGGTTGGGGGGTATGTTGGGAGACCTTCCCAACCGAGACACTGTTTACGGTACTTTGTCCTAGATTGAAGAGACATTCTGGATAAAGCTAAATATATTTAGTATGGAACTGAACTATATATTGAAAGTAGGCGTGATGTTATGCTTACTAGAAATATACGAATATCGTTACTGTAACAGAGACAGAAAATAGGATAGTTGATGAACTATATCAGGTATAGTTAAGAAGGAGTGTTCTCTCCTATTTAAACCAATGTAAAAGATTCGTCGTCGAAGCTTGGCAGTTTTCGTTAGGCCTGTTGCCGTGTGATGTCGAATTCTCAGTAGAACTGACCAAGACTTCCATGTACTAGATAAGTTCTAGTTAACTAGTTAAACTGTTGGTTTCGTGTCCGCTGTGGCCAACCAAGTTGTTTCTTTGATGTTCAACGTTCTCGAACAAGGAGACGTGAGGATCTGATGTTATTCGATAAGGTTGTATGTGTGTTACTATTACGGATTTTGTTTTATATTATACATTCTTTTATACCCTAGAACGAGTTGTCTTCATTCGTATAGTAGCACCTTACAATATGTTATATATATATAGTATATATATACATGTATATTATACTGATGATGGGTGTTGGAAAAAACATAAGGGATGCTGGGAACAGAGATGGGTAGGCTAACTAATCGATTAAATGCTAATCGATTGGCTAATTAATTAGCTAAACAGCTAATTCTACTCCTGATCGATTAGCTATAAGATTTTGCTAAATCTAATTTTAATCGATGAGCAATTTAACTAATCGTGCCCATCTCTGGCTGTGAAGGCCCATAAGAGTGGGGTGGGGTAAGAAAAATATTACTGCGGCTCAGTACATTTTTAATAGTTCTATAGATTTCCGACCCCCCTGCTTCTTTTTTGACAAATCGGACCCTGGTGTTTACAATACAACAGTGGATACGGTTGCTTGTCAACAACAGGCAGTGACGTATCCAGAAAGTTAGCGAGTTGCGCAAAATTAATGGACGTCCGAAGGAAGATCGTTGAGGCGCGCAGTACCTCGACGATCTTACCAACAATTATAGTTATAATTATAATTATAAAAGGTTGGCCACCGGCCTGACCTAGATGAAACAAGCACAGGCACTGACGATGATGACGAACAAAACACAAATCTTTCGACAGGACAGTGGATTGAAAGCAGGTATACGTTAACTTCGTTAAGCTATTAGTATTACGTGTACAGGGTGGCCCAATAAAAATGACCCACCGGATAAAATGCAATTTGTCCGCAACCAATTGAGATTTTTCTACCAAAATTTCAGCATTTACAGAGGAATGATTTGTCAACAATCAAAAAAATTTCACCTAACAATTTGCATAGCTTCAAAAGTTACAGCTGTTTAAATATTCAATTCCATTTTTTCGAATTTCCGCAAATGAGCGGCCCAATAATAGTTATTTCTTTAAAAAATTTTTCACAAAGAAATTGTTTTGTAACACCCAAATAATGATGCCGTCATATGACCTCATCTGCCGGCAAAAAGCGCGATTTTTACGAAAAGTCGCCTGGTGGTCGTGAGATCCAAGTTTGCGAAGCACATCATGGTTCTGCTGGCGTGTGTTACGGTGATAAGGGAAGACTGAACTTCATCCCAGACAAGGCTAAAGTAAACGCTCAACTTTACGTTGAAACTCTGTTACCCAGACTCATTGAAGACCGCAAGTCCGGTTTCATTTTCCAGCAGCACGGTGCGCCTGCTCACACTGCACGGTTGGTTGGCTCAAGGCTTATTGCCACCAACTGCAGTGAATTCATTGGCAATGATGCATGGCCACCAAGCTCTCCAGACCTTAACCCTCTTGGTTATCACGTCTGGGTAGCTATGCTTGAATGCTACAAGACAGTTCATCCCATGCCGAAGAACATTGACGAGCTGAAAAAGTCTTGCATCGAATATGAGACCAGCTGCCGCAGGATTCAATCAACAAAGCCATACTGAGCTTCACAAAGACTTTGAGCTTGCGTGAGAGCTAGGGGTGGACACTTCGAACATGCCTTGAGAAAAACTGCTCAACAGATTTCTGATTTCGGAATGAAAGATGATTTTATTTGACATTGAAAATTGCAAGTGACTGTCAACTGGATTGTTGAAACATCATTCCTCTGTAAGTGTTGAAATTTTGTTAGAAAAATCTCAAGTGATTGCGGAGAAATTGCATTTTATCGGGTGGGACATTTTTTATTGGGCCACCCTGTATATATATAATAAGACAACTTTCAGGCTATCCCATGCTGATCAGCAGCTTAAACAAAGCCTGGTCTGCCGTGTGGTGACCAGCTGCTCAGCTGAGCGAGTTATGAGTCGCATCCGCATTGTGAAAAATCGACTGAGATCAACCATGGTTGACGACTGGTTTGCACTTATGACAGTATTATAGCCTGTGAAGCAGACGCTACTCTCCTGGGATGGGATCAGTGATTGTAACAGAAGCTGTCAACTGTGTTCACCATGATCAACACACATAATATTTTTGATGTAACATAGGGAAGGTTTCTTCTAACTTGGCTTATTAAAGTGTCAAGTTTTAAACTATACTTAAACCTTTTGTGGGTTCCAGGAGGTATTATTCCCACGTTCCTGCAGACTGGTCAACAAATATATTATTTATATACCTATCATTAGGCCAGAGCCGTATATATGGGGAATCAACTTTTCCCAAACGCAGCGTTGTCATTGGCCGCAACAAAAACGGGCGCGCTGCCTCATTAAACGCACGCTATGACGTAAAATGAACGCGTACTATATATTTGTAGAGGTAACTGCTTCGTAAGACGCATTATAGGATACTAGATGGATATAGTAAAAAACTTTGTTTTTACGGGCTGTATTTTATTATATCTCTTACGTCAATAAAATTAGTGCTGGCGACTTTGTCAACACATTGCGGACGCATCAGCTGATCGCCGCCGCCCGGACACATAATGGCGCCCAGCAACCACGTGACTTGACAGGCCAATCAACATCTTGGACAGCCTTTGTCCCAACTCTTTCATATAATATATACGGCTCTGCATTAGGCATAGTTTTTACTTTCAGATGATTACAGTGATCCCATCATTAACTAACAGGAACCAGAACACCGGCTTCAGGCACCATGTTAATCTAGAAAAATTTCTAACTAAATACTGGATGAAAATAATAAAATGAAATGTTCCTGCCAAAAAAGAACAGGAACAGCGTTCCGGTGCATTCCAGAACCAACTGATCCCTGGATGATTAGGCCTATACGGCACAGTGTAAGTCATATACATTTGTTTTTAATTACATTGAAAGAACATAAAACTGAATTTAGTATCAGTTTATACAATATTTAATTCTTAAAATCCTCAACATTTGTTAGCGAACTTATCTTCTGGATGCTAACCTGATTACAACCTGGTTTTTTGGTGCACCATTGGATGAAGCTTAATGCATTAGACACAAGTGCTATAGAAGTTACTAAATAACAATGATCATAATTTCATGCAATAGATTGATAAGTACATAGTCACATTAGTGGTACTAATTCTACTGCTTTGGTATTTTCAGGCCTGACTGTAATTTGGGTGTGCAAGCCAAGTGGTTAGTGTGCTCAACTGACACAAATTGTGATGCACAAATTACCCTTGTATGGTTTCTATCCAGCGTGGGTTTCTTAATGCTTTTGCAGACTATGCCTTGTGGCATAAAACAAGCAGCTGGGGTTCAAATCCTCAGCAGGGCAGACAGATGTTTCAAGATGCTCATTCCATTTGCAACTGCTACTGAACCCGGAAATGAAATCAATAAACTGACCATATACTATAATATAATCAATGTGAACAGCATGCCACTTCTGGCAATAGTTTAAATACATTGTTATATATCATCATGTCAGTTCATGCTTGCAAGGAAACTACGGAATGAATGGCTGCACTGCAGTCAGGGAATGTTCAGCTGGGCTGGACTTCACTGGACTGACTCTGGCATTGATTGAAGTCAGATGAAACAAACCCAGGAGAAAGCAGTAATACTCTGATGCTTAGGGATTTAATAGTTCCCACTGCAGACAATAGTAGCGTTCACTGAAAGTGGAGCACACATGTCCTCGTTTCATATTTCTGTGAGTAGCTCTTTCGGCTGAGGTTCACAATGGTCAGAAATTGTTTCGCAATCTTCTGAACTGATCCAAACAATTCTTCCTTCAGCTCTTTAGTTAGATCAGTAAGGGCTGAAACGCTGGAAATCACGTCGGAAAAGTGTTGGCTGTAACAGGAATGTAACAGTTTGATTGTTTGCTACACCATACAACAAAAGTTTCAAATTAAAATTGGTCCTATGCAATTGGATTCAAAAACTGGTTTCAAATATTTTGAAAATATTATCGTAAGCACAGCAGGCCAAAGAATTCATTTTGTTAGTCATGTGCAGCCAATGGGCCACGTGTTTGAGACCACTTTGGTAGAACAAGGCCAAAATATAATCAATGCTGGCAAAGTATAATGTTTTCAAATAAGATAAATCAATAAAAATAATTATATCCTTATGCAACTGATGTTATACTGTGTAATGTAAAGGCATTGGACCTAACAATGCAGCAGTGAAGGATACCATGTTTGATAACAACCATCATGTCTAGAAGTCTGAAAACATGCACTCAGTGATGCAAGTCATATTAATAAACGCTGTAATACTAGTTTGCTCAATCCATCCTAAATATTCTATAACCTACTAAAGCTAGTCCACTGCCTGAACTCTCTGACTTTATCCATGATTCTTCTATGCCATTTATGTCGAGTTTCTTGTTCTGCATAAAAGTCCAATTCTGATCTTTTCTAATACTTAATATACTTCCCACACTTGCAAACATACACTTCTCTTGTCTTATTTATTGTAAACATCATATTTCATAATGTTTATCCGTATTTGTGTAACAGTTACTGAGTCCGTTTACTCTAACTGTCTTCTGCCCAAGTTTAAAGTCATCTTCTTCTAGTGCAAGTGGTTTGTAACCAGCGAGTTACAAGCATAATCATTCGCCAACTGAAGAGCCTATTCCACCACTGAAACGAATTTACGGACAAACATCGACAATGTGCGCCATAGTCTGCTCTGTGCCACAGCTGCAACTCAGGCCCATCAAAAATCCATTTAGTGTAGACCAGAGACCAGTCAAGTTGAAGCCTGAAGGACAGGCAGATGGCTCAGGGATGAAGAGGTTGTTAATCACATTCACTGCTACTAATTCAACTCTCCATGCTTTTCCAATAGGTTGAAATCAACTCCCAGGTTGAAATCTAACCATCCTCTTCCTTCATCATTCTTGTGTTGCTCTTTACTCTTTTGTTATCTAAGGTATCACTATCCTGCCTTGGCAAAATATCCAAAATGACAACTGCACCTTGGATGTTTTCCTTCAACCCGTGAATCATTCCTTAGTAATTGGTCATAATGTCAAGCACTTCATCCATCCGGAAGTTACTTGTTCCAACTTGCACGAAAACTGTATCGTCTTTCTTCTTGATTTTTGCGAGCAATCAGCGTTGTATCTGTGCTCCTAATGTTGAATTCTGCACACTGCAAAGATCTACAATTTCTTCACAACATACATAATCAGGGAATCTCCTACCAACAACACCTTCTCCTTCCTTTCAATTGGATACACATTTGGCTGCTTTCTGCTGCTTTGCCTGCTCCGGTGGTCTACCACTTGGTTCCTGCATGTGTCTTCATGTTTCTTTGATTGTGTCCTTTTCTCCACTGGTTCCTAAGCAGTTGTCTGGTTGATCGTCTCCTCCAAAGTATTCAGGAATTTCACCACAGCCTCTAAGAAATGCCTCTCTGCCTCAAGCCTTCTCTTCCTTTCCCATTAACTTTTCTCTAGGCAGCACATTTGGACCAGCGTTTAAAACAAAGTGTACACCAAATAATAATTGCCAAGGTTCTTAAATCTGTCAGCACATAAAACGATAAAATCAAGGTAAATTTAAATAAGAAATTTGATTATTCAATGTTAAAACAAAAAACTAGTAGAAAGACTTGTCCAAAAGTTTAAACTAACACATTTTCCCTTCAGCTTCTTCTGGTCTGTCCATGTGCAGTGGAAAGAAAAATGCATTTGGGTATGTGGAAAGAAAAAGACCTTCAAACTTACCATAGCTTGAGAATCCACTAAAATGTACAAACCCTGAATCTGGCAAGAGGCTGAACTGGTTGAAGAACATAGGCATCTGGGCTTCTAAGGCAGTCCTGACCATAGCCTGACAAGATAGTACCTCTGAAAATCAAACACAATATAACATCCACAAAGCTTGTGTATTTGTGTGTGTTGCGTTGCGTGCTTGCGTATGCGTGAGCGTGTGGAATGGAAGTCCTGAAAAGGTAATAAGTTAATATTTCAATACATACATAGTTGGTACATACATACATACCGCATAACGTGATCACATTACACTGACACTTGCCATTTTAGAAGCATTGCTGTGGTCATCACTTGTTCTAAACAGTAAAAATCTTAGTTTTTGCTGGGTTTTACTTCACTGACTTGTGATGCAAGGTCTTAGTGCTTCCTCACTATCGACAGGTTGGAAATTCTTCCGCTGGGCAATGCTGCAACCCAAACAGATCAAGCACTCTTGGACCTAACCACCTTCAAGCATTCAAGGTCCTTATCAGCTCCTTTTCTACTTATTAACTCTGATGAGTCTTTCTTGAAGTGGCACTATATAAATCTGCAATTACCAGTATCACTACCATTGCAGTCTGTATAATTGTTGCTGTTTTCCACATTACATAATCTAGGAATTCACCATCACTGATTACAAGAAACATGAGCTCATTTTTGGATTACACAAAGTATTTAATTTTCTTTAGCTATTAAACTCTGGTTACAAGTTTCCCTAACCAGTGGCTACTTTCAGCAGTGTTTTATTCCATTTGTTTCTATTCCTGAAATTTTCTATGGATTTTCAAAGTTTTTAAATTGACTTTTATTTATAAAATTTTGTTCATGTTTTTATCCACTTTGTTATAGAATATTTCTAAGCAATAAAAGATGAACAAAATGATATATAATATACCTATATTTCTAAAGATATTAAGGTTTTCTGCACTCATATGAACTGCTAATGGGCAAATTCATCAAAAACTATGTAGCTGGCAAAGAGTTAATGATGTCGTACACAAGGAGTTGATAAAAGAACTATCACGTCACCGTTTTTGGGCAGCTTTACATCACTGTAGGCAAATGGTACATGATAATATTACGTGGTCATTGCTAATAAAACACAGACTTGTTTTTTGAACCAACCACGAACGTACTTAAAAAGTAGGTATAAAGTCTCTTAAAACTTAAATTTCTACTGTAGAAAAGTTTGAATTCTGTGTACCAGTGTTTTCACTGTAAGCACATATCTATTCATATTTTACAATGAAGTCTTCAGTCAGAAGGGTCCTGTAAACGCATACAAGGAATCATAATATGAAAAGTATAAGATCTGCAGCATAATTCAGTAGAACATAACATGTGCTTCCATTTCACACAATTCTTGCAGCTTGACACTCATCATTTATGCATTAACAGACTTTTAATGTACATAAATGGGTGGGAAAATGGTAATGCTCTACTTTCTTTTAAACTGTGAATAAAAATGTGAATAAAAATGTGCAATTCATTATTTATCTGTCATATACAAATCATTGTAAAAATTGCTGTAAGGAAAGCTTGCAGTAGAAATTATTCTTCAGTCTAGAACTAAACTTCAAAACCAACATAAGAGAGTTACTGCTATAATTTCTACAGGATTACTTTAAAATTAGCGCTTACCTTGAAGCAAGTGTTTTAAGTTTTAAGAAATTAGTTCATGTAATCTTAAAAACTGAGCTTATGTTTATTCTAATCAATGACAGTGATATCCATCCTCATAACGTTCGTTTCTAATTCCAACATGACCACAATACAGTCACAAGTTGCAACTTGCAAAATAAAGTTTCATGCATACAAGTCAGTCTAGCTGATGAATGAATGGAGCAATTTCAAATGGCCTTTATGGCTTATTATACCGATGGAGAGCAGCGGGTACTAGGCATAAAATGAGCTTCATATAGGATTCCTTTCAATGATTTGAAAAGATTAGATCAGAAAGCAACACCATAAGGTAATCTTACCCAGACAGGCCAAGATATGGACCCATGCTTGGCACAGCCAACTGCAGGACAGGTATGGCAAAGCCACCAGAATATGACTAAAAAGAAAAAAGCATAACAAACTAGTTTAAAATTCTTTTTTACTATTAATAAATATTATACAAGTATCTGCTATGACTGTATTTCTTTTTACTAACTACAGTGTAACACCATTAACACACAGCCAATGGGAGGCACACCACAGGAACCGCACGTTAAGCATGCGGCTGTGCACGGCTTAACGAGTCTACCAGCAAGGCATAGCATTAATATACATGGTTTCCTCCTTTCCTCTTTGATGTACTCAGCACCTGGTTCCTTGAGATAGTGAGTCAGTGCCTGCGCTGCATTGCAAGCATCTTCATCTGAAATTTGATGACGATTTTCAACAGCATTCTCAACATCAGCATTGGTCACTATAATTATTAGCTCTATCATATTCATTAACGTGTTAACATTGCTCGAGAGTTTATCTCATGGTGTTAGGAGGCTTGTTGGCACCGTGTGTAAACCGGACTCGCATGTTACTGGTGCGCACATTAATGGTGCTTCACTCTACTATGTACCTATTATTACTACTAGTTTAAAAAAATAATTATTGCAAAGCTATTGTAGTGTATCTTACCAATAGTATTATTAATGTATGCTTTCTTATTGCAAGTTACATGCAATTTTATAATTCAAATTTTTTACTAAAATGCAACATTGTTATTGACAACAAATGCATTAACTATATGTTGAAATATTAATGATATTGATGTATGCATCAAGACATTTATATAGGATCTCTTAGAACATCTGAGAAATACTCGTGACACAATGGACACAGTGACAAATGACATACGGGAGGGACAAGGCGCAATGGATTGACAACCTAACAAGATAGGTCAGATAGGGGAGTAGAAACTAAATGATAGGATAGTCAAAACAAGCTCAGGAACAGGAATTGCATTATGACTGACTTAGGAAAGAGAACAGAAATTTTAAAAGATTTAATAACCGAAAAAGAATATCAAGGAAGAGAAATGGAACAAACTGCAAAGAAGCACACATATCAAAAGCAGTTTCCTATATCCATTAGAAAAACTAAAAAAGGTACTCATTTAATTTTTTTACTAGATACTGAGACACCATGGAGATTTCATAGCATTTTTAGTTTAACAGTGTCCTTCAATAGCCTAATGATTTTAACAGCTTAATTTAATGTTTGTTTTAATTTAGCTTATAAATGATTTGACCATGGGCCACAAAAGCATTGCCAAAAACTACAGCAAACACTAACATTTAGACTCTAAACTATATTATGATGAACTTACTGGAAAACCTTCAGCCACGGCAGCAGTCAGGTACGGATCTGGAAAAATGGCTCTAAAATTATGAAAAGCAGCTTGTTATGCTGGCAAAGATGTCAAAGCCAAGCAGGCCACAAATTGGCCTTGACTTGGGAGGTTTCATTGCTAATACCTTCAATGTGTCTGGTTTACTGTGTCAGTGAACAATTCCTAAGTTACCAGTTTCATTGGATGAGCATGTCAAGCAATCACTGCATTTGGCTCCCAGTCTTTCTTGGTAAGTAATCTAAAGCTGTGGAATTCACTGCCCTCACTCTGTGCATTCTGTCAGTTCTCTTGATCAGGTCTTAACTCTCAGAACTCATCTCTTTGAACTCACTCACCTCTTTCAACTCGCTTACTCACCTCTTTCAACTCACTTACTCACCTCTTTCAACTTGCTTACTTACCTCTTTCAACTCGCTTACTTACCTCTTTCAACTCTAAACAGTGATTTAAGGCTGATAATAGCTCCAAGACTGCCCTAGTGCTGTTCTTCCTCCTCTTCTTCATAATAGCTACAAGACTGTCCTAGTGCTGACCTTGCTCCTCTTCTTCATAATATCTCAAAGAATGCTCTAGCACTGCTCTTGCCTTTCTTCTTCAGAACCTGCTCTATTCTGCAACATATCCTGCCATATTGTCCCTAAACCTAGCCTCTGAGTAGCATATTAAATAGAAATTTAGAATTTATGAAACAGATTCTCTATTATACTTCTTTGTATTTTATTGATCACCTTCTATAAGATATTGGAGGCAATGATGGATCCAAATGATTTGAAGGATCAAAGTGATTTGATGAGTGAATTGACGTCAAAGCTGCATACGCAACTGGGAGACTGCCAAGGCCTCCTCCGTTCTGCAACAATGGTTCCTGAATTGTTTTCCCTTTGACTTCTTCAGCACCTGTTGCATAGAGAACACAGAAAATAATGATCTTTAAGATTACATCTGCATCAGTCTGATGATTTCCATGGTGCTATTATTATTTTTTTTATTATTATTGTTATTATAATAATAATAATAATAATTGTTATTATTATTATAAAAACCACGATCATCATTGTTGTTGTGACCGAATCATCGTCGTCATCATCATCATCATCATCATCATCATCATCATCATCATCATCATCATCATCATCATCATCATCATCATCATCATCATCATCATCATCATCATCATCATCATCATCATCATCATCATCATCATCATCATTATTAGTGTCTGAATTTAATTTTATATATTCTGTTATTATTAACCTGTCAGCTGCAGCCTCTTATGGATCCCTTCTTAACCAATTGTGATTGATGAAGTTGTTTAATGATGGGCAAGACAATCTTAACACAATAGGAAAAAAGTTAACCAAAATTATTTATTAAGATCTATGTGATCCATACACACAAGCTACCAGTCAAAGTATTAACATAATTTTTGTATTTATTTTATATTAAATTTATTTTACACATAAATATGCATGTCACATATGTAAAAAATTGAAAGCGTAACTAAACATATTATGACATTATGATACCATGAACCCCAGAGAATGGGCAAAGCAAGATATGCTGGATGTGAATGACACAATGAATAGGTCCATTGTATGCACGACAGTGGTAAGCATTTCTTGGAAGCGGATTTTGTGAGACATCCGTGTTTTGGCGATGAGCAGACAGCAAGGTCTCTTTGAATGAGGACTTTGCAGAACATTCCCTGCCCATGACGACAAACACAGTTCTCAATGGTGTCCCAAGACTTGATCATCGAAGACCCCCCAGGGCTCAGATACAGATCGGTGCCACTAGATTCCTCATTGCATCCTCTCATGTACAGTCAAACTTTGATATTTTGAACTTCCCGTTATATCGAATAACAGGTCCGGACAGAACAAATGCAAACACAGACTAACATAACTGTTTTATCGGACCTACTTGTATTGAAGTCTCGCTTCCTTATTGAACTGCTGGCTGGGAGATATATGGAAGTTACAGGGCCACATGATGCTACTGGCCAAGATGTAGCCAACAGATGAATAACTGACAGATGTTTTCTTTTCCAAACGGTTCCAGGTAGGAGAAAAAAACTGATGATGCACATGAATGTCAGGTCACTGAGAGGGGGGTCAGTCAACTGAGGCTCAGTTTTATCTAATCTTGCCATCATACCTAAGCCTAATTTTTTTATTGACAGAAATCCTAGAGCTTCTGAAAGGTGGGGTGATGAAGACGGGGTAGGGGAGAGGCGGGGGCGAGGGGGTGAAAGTGACACCAATTGCATTAGAGGCTGAAGCACTAATAATTATCAGACAGTGTATAGAATGCCACAAAAACCAAAAATAGGCCAATGACCTGGTTAACCATATTGGTTAGAGCACACACATCCCATGTGCCTCTGGGCAGATGCTCGTTCCCATACAGATGACAGTGGCTTATTTCAGAGATTTGAATCTCCGGTTATAGCATTCATTCATTCATTCATTCATTCATTCCGAGAATTTATATAGCGCCTCTTCAAGAGACCTACTCAGAGGCGCTCCCAGCCCAGCCACGGTTATAAAAGTGTGATTTGAGATACTTATAAAGGCAGGCAAATCTAGCCGAGGCATCAATAGCAAGTCTAGTGCAGGGGTCTCCAAAGTACGGCCCGCGGGCCACATCCGGCCCGCTAAGGCCTTTAATCTGGCCCGCGGAACTCTCCTTGAAGAAACAAACTAAATTGTGAAAATTGAAAATTTTAACATCGCTGTGCTCTGACATGCATAATGTCAGAATCCATGTCGCTGTTTGTAAGGCATTGTGCCTGATATGCAATGACACCATTGCAGTGCTTAAAGAGTACAATATTCGGAGACATTATGAATCAAAGCATTCATCGCATTACTCACAATTCACAGGACAGCTGCACACAGAGAAATTTTTTTCTTTTGAGATTTGGCCCGTGGAGCTTTAGAAAGTCAGCAATGTGGCCCCCTGCTTAAAAACTTTGGAGACCTCTGGTCTAGTGGGATAGCACAGCTGAGACCCGTTTAGACATGGCCCATTCACTCTAAATAAGCCGTTACACCATGCCAGTGATACCTGTTTAACACTCCAGACTTGTTGACACTTGCTGTGTAGCAGTCTGTATCAGCTGCCTGAATATGGGGCAACAATCAGTAGCTGCAGCTGGCTTGAAACCCTGGAGAGGGCAGTACATTTCTAGAGCAGGTGAACCTAATATATAGCGGCACATGTCTTCACACCTCACAGTTAGTTGCAGCAGTCTCTAAGACGAATTATACTACTTGAGCCTTCCCTGCCACTGCCAACCTACTCAACAACAGCAGGAGCTTAGGTGCTGCCTCAGATGACAAGCTGACAACGGCTGAATACTCATAGTTTTGACAGTTCAATCTAGGCTCTGCCATCCTTTGACATAATGAATGTCTGAAACAGTAGATATTAATGTGGCTAGAAACAGAAATTGTTGGAAATTAAATACCATGCACTCTTGTCCATATATATCCAAACCGCAGTGTGGTCTTTCAGAGTAAGTCGACAAAACCCAGCAGGGTACCAGCAGGCTACAGTGCAAGTACCTTCACATCAGACAGCATAATATGTCTTTGAGCCTTCTAGCGATACTAGAACCATGTAAATCATATACACCATTGTATTTCAGTATGATCTTCTTAACTTGAGGCCCATTAACACACAGTAAATGTGACTTAGGCTCCCAATGACCAAGCGTAAATGGGTCTGCATTGTATTTCTTTTGGCAATTCACTGTCTTCCAATTCTTTTGAGCGTGTATCAATCAATAGTTTTTGACAAGGCAAAGTCATGGGTGGCTGATAACAGCCTTCATCTGAATCTGTCTCAGAATGAATTACTGTTGCTTAGAGTCGAGCAGAAACTGAAAAAATTCAACTGCCATATGCAGCAACATAGCTTCCAAGGTAATCTAATCTAATCAAATCTATAATCTGCAACAAAGGCAATTCTACAGTGCCACTGTTGCAATGCACAATGCATCAATCAGTGGTTGCTGGTTAGACAAACCACGTTCTTAATCACGATCCTTTGGACAGACACAGTCAAGATCCATCAGACTAGACAGGACAGGTTCATTTATTCTGTAAATTTGTATAGTGCCCCTTCAAGAAGCCAACTCAAGTGATCTCAAACTGGTGAGAATTTAGCTCATATCTAACAGTGTTATTATCATAATGCCAAAGGTTTAAATGATCAATTGATAGTTGCTTAACATAAAGAGCAAAGAAAAATCACAATTCATTGTAGAAGTTGAAAATAGATCAGAGAAACCAGAAGTCAGACAACGTGTGGATATGTGCACGAGATGAGTCTTAAGTTTGGACTGAATGGCATAACAGAATTGAGAGAACGAACCGAATTTGGCAGCGAATTCCAAAGCACTGGACCAGCCACCATGAAGCCTGAGAGCCGACCACTGTTCAGTCACACATCACAGCATGAATTAGTGTCCATTGAGTGGATGCAATATCTATTGGTATGGGAAGTGAGCATGGAACATAGATTGGTTGGCTGATTAAAATGTAGTACTTTGCAAACGATAAGGAATGAATATTAAGGTTACTAGTTCCAAAGCAGTAAGGACCATGTTTTAGCTCAATGTGACCAGAGATAAACAACAGAAGGTCAACTAGCAATGGGTAATTATGATAAGTTTTAGACCCTAGTGTAGATTGGGAGAGTTGGAAGGCCAAAGGAATAGGGCAATAGGCTCTGGAAACCGGGTGAGAAATGAAATGACAGCTGTGGGGAAACTTGGCAGATAAGCATAATACGGCTAATCCAAGAATACCAAAAGCATGCAGTGAGCACAAATGACACAGCCAATAGCGTAAACAAGACAAGTAAAGAATCTTCAACTTATGGGATGACTCATAAGCTCAATGCATTTAAAGGGTGCCAGACGTGGAACTGATAGAAAGTTGGTAAAGAGAACAATGATTTGCTGCACACACGGAATTGAGGGTAAAAGAGGAGCAGCTGTTGAGCCAGCACCTGGTAAATGAGAATGGGCTATAATGAAAGAAACAGAAGGCTAGCCAAAGTAGTTGGAAAATAAAAATGTGGAAACAAATATTGCTGCATATTAAATATATCAGTTTATAAATTTAAGCTACTTTATAAATGTTTTAATAGCAAAGTTGAAAGCAGAATTTTAAATCAGAACAACATGCACCTGTCTTCCAGACAACAGTTCTCCCCGACTGAAAACATTGCAGCAGCTCCACTCGTAGTCTGCTGCTGTCACACATGTCAATTTAAATAGCACCTCTTATAGTACACTCTACTCAGAATGCTCAAAAGCTTAACTTAAAATGCAAAAGAAAATTGTGATGTGGGTCTTACCAATTGATTTCTTTATCACAGTCTTCTTTCCAACCACACGACTGGATGCATTGCTGACCTAGTTTCACAGCAATAACAAATTTATTTTCAATAACTTATTTAAACCAAACATGACTATTCATTTTCAGTGCTTATCCTCTGGCCACTCATTTGATAAATTACCATATTAAATGATATCAACAAAACCTATAGTGATACACTGAATGGCGTGACATTCACAACATATCAGTTCTGATGACAGTGAAACCTAGGTAACAACCTTTCTGAAACAGACTAGCAATGCTGTATTAACACTTTAACAATCAGCGTGTACTAAAATGCATGGAAAACTAATGTAATGATCTATAAAATCCTTACTAGAGGCTATTTTTAGAATTGCTTGTGCCTGTCCCCTGAGACCTCTAGCGGTAGAAAAGTGGCGAGCCGATGAAACGATGGTGTCGTGCTTGGCCTCGGTAGTTTCGCCGTTGATAGCATTATTATTGAAATTTTCCTTCAGCCACTGATCACGCGCTAGGCACGCCTGGTACAGCAGCAGAACCACTGACTCATCCCCTACGTCATCGATTTTCTGTCTTATTTCGTGTCCATATAAGGTTAGCATTTGAGGCTGATCGCTGATTGGTAGAAGTGGTGTTAAGAGCGCTTGCTGCCATCTAAATTTGTCACTCGTTGCCGAGACGTCCTGTAGGTTAGATCTGTATCGATGGATTACCAAGGAGTCGTTGCCGAGTCGTCCGAGAGATCAGTTCTTTTTGAGTCCCCGTTTTCTAAGTAGATTAGATAAGGAATTGAGAAACACTTGCGTTAGTCTCTTCCTAAGAACTAAATAGTGCGCTATAGAAGTTTAAAGTAGAAACGAGTACGATCGGAATAATATTGTCGATTGTCTGAATTGCGAGGAAATGTGAACTCGTAACGGGATTTTATCGTATTCGCTGGATTACTCTCTGTCGTCGTCTTCGCTTATTCGCTGGATTATCTTCCGTCTTCGTAAACCATAATTGCACTTGGATTATTAATCATGTCCTTTGTCCAAAGTTGGGTAAATAATCATCTTTTTCTTTAATTTGATTGTAATTGCAAGTCACTGCCAGTAGAAACTGCATAGGATTAAGTTAAATGTTTTACTTGAATTGTTGTATATAATTGAGACTGTTCGTTGCATAATCTTTAATAATAATTTCTAACTATGTCTCGTGAATCATTGCATTCTTTGGAAGTAAGTGAGCAAGGTGAAGTCAGGCCTCTTTCACCAGAGTTGATTCGAGCCTCTATTCTTGAACGTGTGTTGGAAAGTATAGAAAAGGTGTCGGCTGGACAAAATAATTTAGCTGCTGGACAAAATAATTTAGCTGATGGACAAAATAAATTGGACAAACGACTAACTGACGTCACTGCTGGACAAAATAATCTAAATGACGGACAGTCTGAAATAAGACAAAGACTAGGAGACCTGTTTGAAGGGCAGTCTGAATTGTCTAGATCCCACTTTGAATTGTCTAGAGCTCAATCTGAATTGTCTAGAGACCAGAGAAGTCTGTTGAATAGGATAGAATCCTTAGAATCAGACAGAAAAGTAAGTAAGGAAGTGAGTACCACTACGAACCCTGACTTTTCGGAACCTCAACCGGAAGTTGCCGAACTCCCTTCCGCCGCAGCCTTACCCTTGGAAACCTTCGTCAAGAAACCCATAATAGCAGAATCGGATGGATTTGAACCCGAGACCCTAGGCCCACGCCGGAGCACTAGATTAAAGGATCGCCTACAACCTGATTACCGTTTCCCCGTGAAACCTGGATTTAGAAAGGAAACTGGTGCCAGACCTAAAGACTACTCTGCATTATCGAACATCAACAGAACTCAAATCTCACTTCAAAACGTTACCTCTCCTTTACATAAACCGCCTGTAGTAGCGCACAGTCGGGGAGGAGATGGCGAACGTCACACTAATCCCTCTCATCGTTATCTAGGGCTAAAAACTTACACAAGAAAGAAGCAATTTTGCATTTATTGCAACCAAATCTGATGGCTGTGTATAAGTCTGTATGCCTCTCGATAGTTACACAGCACAAATTAAAAATGTCTCAAAGGTTCTGCTTGCTAGCAAAAATTTATGCACTACATACTATCAGGAGGCCCTGCTACATCGTTTTGCTACCTCAACACTTGTCTTTATTCTTGGGGACTTTCACAGTGGGAGCGCCTCTGATTGGTGTACAACATGAGAGGCGCTTTATAAAATCTTTAAATACAATGCATAGTATCAGAATGACAGGTCTCTGATCGAAAGACCTAGCAGACCCAACAAGGGTAATTAACAAAAACTCACCTATGATTGGCAGTTAATGCCAAATTCATGCAAATGCGAGAAACAATGCACATAATTATAATAGACAAGTACGCAAGTTCTTAGATATAGCTCATTTTATAAAAAGTAAGTAAGTAAGTAGTTTTTATTTGCATCTGACAAGCGCACATGCATAACCTCTTAAAAGTCAAAGGAACAGGTTAGGTTAGCTTGGTCAGTGTCATTAAGGAAGAGTAGGCCTATAGGAAGAATGAGAACTGATAAACTTTTGTCACATGCATTTGTTTATTGAAATTACAGCGTCTATTTTCCCTCAGCATCCCTGAATGAACTTAATGGTCAGACCCTTAACCTTCGCAAACCTGTTAAATAGACACCCAGTGAATGCTCAGAGGATTTACTATCCTGGAAAGTCAAATGAAACTGACTTTTCTCAGGGGCATCATTCAACTCATTTTTACATCTGAGCTTCAGTCATCATTCACCAAAGAGGAACATAAAGAATACATACATAACGTAACAAATATAGAACATCTCTCAAACTGCTAAACTCAGGACAGCTGAGCCACACCTTTAGAAAATCGTCACATATAATGAAAACACAAACCAGTGGTGACCTTGCACTACTCCAAATGAAGACTGTTACAAAGTTGAAACAGACTGATGAAATGTGCAAGTGTTGAAAATGCTGTCACAAGATCTGTTGTAAGAAATTAGTTGAACCTATCAGTGGACATTTCCTTTTGGTCTAACCTTTGGATGTCTACAAATATTTTCCTTTGTATGACTCTAACTCGATTGTAATTGGTGTCCAATACATGTCAACTCAGTCTGAATATTCACAAAACTCTGCTATGCGATGCCATTGGAGATTGACTTTATACAGCTTCATAATGCTGTCATTTATCAGTCTATTAGAACAGTGGTTCCCAAACCGTGGCCCGCGAGCCAAAAGTGGCCCGCCAATCCTTTGAATGTGGCCCGCGACAGTCACTCACAAATTTTGAAACAAAATTAAATTACCTTGTTTTCTTGATTTAGGCTTCTGACAATTTTTTTGTTAAAGAAATAGTGGAAAAAAGTAATAAAGTAACTATTATACATGAGTTTTGCATGGGGCGTGGGGAGGGGGGGCGCAAAATGAGGCTTCTGACGAATTTGTTCTCGAAAAAGATGGAAAAGCAAAAAAAAAAAAGTCATCAGAAATTTTGGCGGAAGTAAGAACATTTTTTTTAAGGAAATTTTTGCCCCCGGGCGCGCGAACCCCTAGTTACGCCACTGCAACTGAGGACGGCTCCTCAGATCTCTGTGGCCCGCCATGATATTTTAAAAGTAAGACTTTGCCCTCCATCAAAAGAGCTTGGGAACCACTGTATTAGAAGAAGCAAATAACGCTGCTGCGAGGAACATCCAACAAAAGGCATCAAGTCCCACACAACACAGTGTTTATGTCTGTTCAACAAATGGCCTCTAAATGATGGATCGCACACAAACACGCATACACACATACACGCACGCATGCACAAGCACATCCTCATACACATAAAACACGCTCAGATAACTGTATACAGAGCCTGGCATATGCCCATGCATAGGAAGAACTGACAGAAAAATGAATATCCATGCAGACAGTTCAAATAATTTTCAGCCATACAATACTTTCATGGTAACTGAACAGCACATTTGTCATGGATATCCATCATGAGCCGAAGAATATCTTCCTGGCTAAAGTGCAGCCAGTGGGAATGGTCCAGTCTTTCGACAGCACATGTGATATGTGCAATCTAAAGACTGGGACTCAACTCACTGTCAGGGCTGCATAACACTGAAGCTGCTAATCTAATGACTTCTGGGATTCCCGTGGCACCTATGACACCATCATATGACACCACTGTTGACACCACTGTTATAAAACATGATGCACCAATCGATAGTGGCACTCAAGTTGACATTCATTAGAACAGTGAGACTGAAGACAGACAATGTGCTCGCACCCGAATCGTCATTCTTAAGCAGTGTGTCCTGATTCGAGAACCTCAGACACAAGCTAGAGAGGCTGTATCTTCTGACCATGTAATTAAGGGAGAAAAGAAGCAACGTTTTATGGCTCTGTGCCATCCATTAGAAGACCTCTTTAGCTTGTCTCTTACGTGTGAGAGACAGAGGCGACAGTAACTCTAAGCTAACCCTAAGGGCGCTGGGTTAAGTGAAGGATCAGTGGACCTTGTCTATAAATTACACAGCCATCCGAGGAGGAGCAAGAGGAAGAGGCGTCTAAATTTATAATGGCAAACGGATGCATCGGTCGATTGCTCCAGACACCTACCCAGCTTCTGCGCTTGGCAATTATTCGAAGTGATCAGAGGCTTTAGAAACTTGCAATTCTAATTACCGGTAGTAACTTCTATTATGCTGGTGTCTTATGCACAAGGCACCAAAGACTAAGCTGTAATCAGGTCAGTATCCAGAAGACAGAGAGGCATCCTATGGTGGATACAAAATCAAGGTTTAAACATGCAGACGTGCAGATATAGGATCGAAGGGAGCAGGCGAGCAAACAGGCAGGCAGATAGGCAGATAGGCAGGCAGACAGGCAGGCAGGCAGACAGGCAGGCAGGCAGGCAGATAGGCAGGCAGACAGGCAGGCAGGCAGGCAGGCAGGCAGACAGGCAGGCAGACAGGCAGGCAGATAGGCAGGCAGGCAGACAGGCAGGCAGGCAGACAGACAGGCAGGCAGATAGGCAGACAGGCAGGCAGACAGATATGAGCAGACAGGCAGGCAGACAGATAGGCAGATAGACAGGCAGGCAGGCAGACAGGCAGGCAGGCAGACAGGCAGGCAGGCAGACAGGCAGGCAGACAGGCAGGCAGGCAGATAGGCAGACAGGCAGGCAGACAGATAGGCAGACAGGCAGGCAGACAGATAGGCAGATAGACAGGCAGGCAGATAGGCAGACAGGCAGGCAGACAGATAGGCAGACAGGCAGGCAGACAGATAGGCAGATAGACAGGCAGGCAGATAGGCAGACAGGCAGGCAGACAGATAGGCAGACAGGCAGGCAGACAGATAGGCAGATAGACAGGCAGGCAGATAGGCAGACAGGCAGGCAGACAGATAGGCAGACAGGCAGGCAGACAGATAGGCAGATAGACAGGCAGGCAGATAGGCAGACAGGCAGGCAGACAGATAGGCAGACAGGCAGGCAGACAGATAGGCAGATAGACAGGCAGGCAGGCAGACAGGCAGGCAGGCAGGCAGATAGGCAGGCAGGCAGGCAGGATTCTAAACAGACAGGCAGGCAGGCAATTATCTGTCAATTAGTCTTCAATAATTCTACTTGTGTGCCTAGTTGTCATTTTATGGCCACGTCTATTGATTTTACACTTAGTCTTCTTCTGCCTTTCTGGCTGCCTGCAGGAAGACACGGCTTCAGTAAGATTCTCATCATTGTCACTTGCATCCCACCAACCAAGTGAACTGATTTTCAGCCATTGTAGGGAGAAGGGTCAGGAAAGGTTGATCTCTTCTTGTCATAGATAAGCAGGCAACCTAGTAGCGATGAATGAGTTTTTCTTCTAGAAACTGATTGCCTCGATGATTGATCAAATTCAGAATTCGACTGATTGAGCGTTTGTGTCTTAACTCATTTCGTTCATTTGTTAGCAATCTTTCATAATGACAGTCCAGCAATTAAGAGATTCACACATTTAAATGACTGCGAGGAAATTTCCAACAAAGCTGGCGTGGTATTCCAGCAGATATATTTAGATCATTCATTGCCTGCATAACCAGTAAATTACAAATGCAAATAACAGACTGAGTTATTGACTGATCATTCAGTCAGTTTTGTGTGAAACTGTCTTACTTGCTGCACTCTAGTCTACCTACGAAGAACTCTGTGTCCTAACTTTCACTGTCCCTGGCCGCCATCCTCCGTGATCAGCACCACATGATGACTGTGCGCTCAGTGGTCATTCCCAAGACCCACACTGCTGCTGCTCCTGCACAGCGCCACCAAAGCTTTGTGCTTGCTGGTCCTGCCTTGTAGAACGCACTCCATGCTGGTCTTCAATGGGAGCAGCTCTCTCTGTCTGCTATTCTTTTCCTCTAAAACACTTGATGACTGCACTATTTCCCACTACTTCTGGGACATCAGGCCGGAAGAGACTGTCATGAGTTCGCCTTGGAGTGGCGCTATCCAGTGATGGGCACAATTCTATGTTGAAAATACTTTTTTATCTTCAAAATAGAAAATACTATTTTATTTTGTATTTTCAAAATACTTTTGAAAAGTATTTCGCAAAAGTATCTTGGAGAATTCGAAATACTTTCCCAAAACACTTTTCCAACTTTTCCAAAACACTTTTCCAAAGTACTTTACAGAAATAAATTTTACAAATCTTCTGCCAAAAATTATTATTTATACGTTATAATGCTTAATTAATAATCTTCTGGTCACCAATAATTACTTGTGACTTTGTTGTATCAGGATATATATCAGGGTTCTCTGCTTGGTCCTCTTATCTTTAGGCTACATTATACACCACACCACTAGGAACATTGCAGGATAATAATCATTTGCTGGGATATCATTTCTATGCTGATGATGGTACCCCGTCAGAACGGCCAGGACAAATCGGCCCCGACAAAACGGCCCCGACAAATGGGCCCCGACAAAACGGCCCCGTCAAAATGGCCTCGACAAAACAGCCCCGTCATTTCGGCCCCGTCATAACGGCCCCGTCATATCGACCCCCGTCATATCGGCCCCGTCAAATCGGCCCCAGTCAAATCCGCCCCAGTCAAATCGGCTCCAGTCATATCGGCCCCAGTCACATCGGCCCCTCGCAAAATATCCCATGTCCCAAGTACTTTTAAGTTGGATTGGTGAAAAGAATTCTTTGCGTAAATAGAACTTCGGATTGGTAAAACCGTAGTTTACGTTGCCAAATAATTATTTTATGTGGTCAGTTTAAAATGGAAGTTGGATTGCTGAAAATGATTTTGGCGTTAAAATGGAAGTTGGATTTATGAAAAATAATTCGTTGCGTAAATAGAAGTTTGGATTAATGATAGTTGTCATTGAAAGCATTTAAATAATTAAATACGCCAACCAGTTAGCATTAGACGATGGTCCCCGCAGTCCATTGTCCAGCTGAACCGTCGCTTGGGGCCTCCTTTCAACATAGTTTCTCAGCGTAAGCTTAAAAGTACTTGGAACATTGGATATTTTGTATGGGGCCTATATGACTGGGACCGATATGACTGGGGCCGATATGACGGGGGCCGATATGACTGGGGCCGATATGACGGGGGCCGATTTGACGGGGCCGATTTGACGGAGGCCGATTTGACGGGGCTGTTTTGTCGAGGCCATTTTGACGGGGGCTGTTTTGTCGGGGCCGTTTTGTCGGGCCCATTTGTCGGGGCCGTTTTGTCGGGCCGATTTGTCCTGGGCCGTTCTGACGGGTCACCGCTGATGATACTCACATCTACATTTCATTTGACAGTCTGTCATTTGACTCATCTTTGTGGCTGTTGTCTGCTGTCTTTGATAAAGTACAGTCTTGGATGGCGGCCAATAAACTCCTCTTTAGCCCATCGAAGACAGAATTTCTGCTACTTGGCACTCCATAGCAACTTAAACAAATTGATCAGCTTATCATCGGTTGATGCCTTGTGCTTCAGACACCGGCACAATAGAAGTTACTAATTGCAAGTACAATTATACCAATGCTTTGAGTCATTGGAAACTATGGATCACTGTCAAGCACAGAAATGTGATGTAACGGTACACACTAGTGAGTAGCAATAAAAATACGAAATGTTGATTTCACAAAAGTATTTTGAAAAACTATTTTCAAAATACATTGGAAAAATATTTTATTTTGTATTTTCAAAATACTTTGAAAAGTATTTTGCCCATCACTGGCACTATCTAAGTTTCCAGTTACACTTACAGTTACATTCAATTTGCTGAAAAAGAATTAAGCTGCAAATGACCTCAATTTTCCTGCCTTCAACGACCGTACCATTGAGATGTTCTCTTGCTCGATCAGCATCACAGCATTTTGCAAAAGTGACAAATCCAAAACCCTGAACAACAAGAAGACAACAAGTAAAAATTACACCTAGAAAGACAGGGTAGAGTGACGATGTAAGGCCTCTTCAATAGATTGCTTACATAATCCCTATGACAGCAGCAGAATAGGCATAAATAAAGTTATATATGGCAATTTCATAGACTACTGTACATTCGGTCATTTTATGCCGCATCATCAACTGAACTGACCTCCTATCAATTTATCTTATTATTAATCAACAAATGGACAACCTATTATTATGCATGGCTTGGCTTTTAAAAGCACAAACGATGAAACAGGCGACTCTGAACCCAAGATTCTGAGGTTAAAGGATGCACTATTACCACTATGCCTTCACGCTGTTTGAACACCAGATGAAAAATTGTAGGGCATCATTCAGTGACAGCACATTTACCAGAATAGTTCTCAGTGGATCAGTGGATTCACTTTCCACCCAACAAACAGACCTTCAGCTGATCAGAAACCGTCGCCAGCAAAGTGGAAAACCGATGAACGTGGCCAAGAATAAGAAACAAGAACTTGGTCTGCTCCATTTTGGAAAAGCAGATTGAGTCGGGTCCCTTACGTGACACGCATGAGATTAGCAGACGGACAGCCACCGAGACAATGTACCAAAATGAAACGGCAAAAAACAGATTACAATAATTTAGACGAGACATGGAAACAAAAACAAACAATTTCAATGAAACACCAAAACTAATTAAAACAATTTCATTCTGACTGGAATACACAAATAGCAGACAATGCCAGCAGATCGTTAGATTAATTCTGCACAACAGTCATCTTGAAACAATCGTCTTCAGGTGAGATGACATGACCACTGCAGCATGAAAATCATCTAATGATTCACTGATTAAGAAGTCTTAAGTTCATGACTCCACAACATGAACTAAACTGAACAGATATGAACATAGGAACAGTTAACCAAAATGAATATCATTGTTGAATGGAAAACCTTATATGAAAAAAAATTTATTATATACAAAAAGTGAAAAACCAGTGCACACAAGCTAAATCGGTCAAGTCAGAGTGAAACCGATAGGAGTCTGGCTCAGGATTTCTATGCTAGAAGAGTCAACTCCTGAGTCTAGTCTGAAAGCTGTATAGAAATCTGGCTCATCAAATACAATGATGAGCTGCAGGTTCCGTTATCTTTTCTAAGGCATGGATCTCTAATAGTTACAGTACTGGTTGAAATGGTGGCATTGTTGCGTGACTGACTTGTCAAGAATTAATAATGGTGGGATCTTTTCTGTTCAATAAGAAATGACTAAAAGGAAATTTCAGCCAACTGTCAAACTTTTTAAAACCAGTCACAATGATCTTTTCTAAGGCATGGATCTCTAATAGTTAGAGATCCATGGGCAGATTTAACTTCTCCAGAAGTTAAATCTGCCCAATCATAGCAGTCTCAGAAAGGTCAACCAGAATGTTATAACAAATCGAAAGCTAACCTTTGAGCCTTTCTCATTAAAAATGATTTCTGTGTCCAGTATTGTTCCAAATTGCTGTAAACAACATGTATGCAAAGGCAGTAGTAAATTTTTTTCAAAGGAAACTAGACCTATAACTGTTGTTGCCTATGAAGGATTCCCCACTGCTGGAACTGAGAAACTAGAAGCAGACTTTCACAGTAAGTCCTAACAGCGGGTGAGCACACGGAAGCCGCTATCTGGAACATTCAACATGATGATCCTTTCCTAATACTTGAGAGTAGAGAAGGACACAGAAGAGACTCGCACCGATTTAAAATGTTCCCAGGACAGCTAAGAATTATCGTTTGACGACAGAATGTAAGCAGCTGGAATCTGACAAAAACTGCTGAACTGAATGTTGGTGTGTGTGGTAGGAATTTTAATGCTTGCCAACCAGCATGTAATATTAGGCCCATTATAAGGTTATCAAATATTTAAATATTTATATAAATATAGACACAAATAACAGCTACAGCAAAATGAAGAAAGAGGCTCAAAATCGAGAAAACTGGCGTCGTTGGACACATGAACCTGCCTGAGGGCAGAGAACTGAAAGAAGACTAATAACAGTGAGGAAGTATAAATATGTGTGATATGTCTCATTATCGTAGGTATTCAAAATAAAGAAAAAGAAAGGCTGTACAGGAAATTGTCACATTTATTACCCATTCATATGTACTGGTAAATAACAGAAAGAGACAGAGAGATAGAGAGAGACAGAGAGACAGAGAGAGATGAATAAAGAATTACTAGCTAGTCCAGGCACTGCATTTGAGTGATTTCCTCATCCTTGGGATGCATGTCTCCACCTTTCCTAAGTGAATGCACACAACAGGGACGTCTGATACCAGACTTTTACTGTACACAGTCCAGTTTTCGTACTTTTTCTTCCAGTGGGTCACATTTATAGTTCACAACATCTGAAAATTAAACCAGTCTAGACATGATCTGCATTTTACCATTTACTAATTAGTAAAGAAATGCCCACCATTAGAAGGCTGCGTAGATTTGCCTCTCTGAATCGGAATGGTAGATTTGAAATGTGCAGACGCTTCGGACCCTCCTCAAATGACTTCGTACAACAAGGCAATCGAGGAAGTCTTCTCGATTCCTCATCATCCAATTCCGTCTGCTGCAATTCAGTCGTTAAACAATAGCACATGACTACACATGATTCATGTCAAATGTTACACTTCCATCATTTAACAACAAAAGCAAGTGCAGCTGAGGATATCCATATAGTTCAGTGAGATGCACAACAAAGAAGTGATTATCTTGCTTGATTTACCTCTGCAAGTGCAGCAGACGGAAGATTAGAGTAAGTGGATCATATACTAAGGATGTAAAAGCAGTCTTCTCATCTTAAAAATGGCAAAATATGAACAAATCACAGTAGCAACAATACGTAATGAACTGTCAGGCCTTTTCGATTGTGGGGTCCTCCATCTGGAATTACCTCCAACAAGACCTGCGCTTGTTGCCTCGGTCAAACTTGCCTGCTTTTTATAAGTCCCTCAAATCAAACTTCCTTAGCTGTGGCTGGGCTGGGAGTACCTTTGAGCAGGTTTCTTGAAGAGGTGCCATATAAATTCTCAGAATAAAATGAATGAATGAATGAATTAAAATAAAACATCTGATGCATTAGGTATTCAGTGGATGAGCAGATTTCAGTTAGATGGAGAGTTTGTTGTTTAAGGTGTTTTACACTTCAACAATGAGCTGCATTGGTTTCCCAGTCACTTTTAGTACAAATTTGTCATTAAAGTGTTAAGTAATAACTCAAAGTTGCTGCTTTGCCTCCTCACACCAAAACTCTCTACAGTGTGTTCTGTCAATTCTCTCTCTTGTCATTCAGAAAGAAACTTCAAACTGAGACTGATCACCCGCTGTAGTCTGACTTCTGGCTTCTCTGACCTATCAGATTGCAATCTGGTTTTTATGATGGATTATGACTTTGATTCTGATTTCACTTTAAGATACCATTGATTACTACTTACATTCATAATGTAACCAAAGCCACTACCATTGCTAAATTTCAATATGCCTCCCCTTCCTGGTCGGGTCTTACCCTGGCTTCCGATAAAGAATGCCTGGAAAAACTACTAAAAAAGCGCAGCGCCTAGGTTACCTAGAACAATCCTTTCAAGCAGTCTCTGAACTTGCTAATATAGCAGAAGGGAAACTCCTTTTCTCCATATTACACAACCCCAAGCATGTACTTCACCAACTCCTACCTCCACTCCGCCCCCTCTCCTCTCACCAATTAAGACCTAGAGCACACAACCATACTCTCCCACGCAAAGACAACTCTCAATTTATTCCCAGATCTTTATATACAAATATTTACTAGTTTATTTTAACTAGTTCTAATTAAATTTTATTATCCATTATCACTCATGTCAGCATTTCTGCATTTTTTGTCAGATTGTTTTTCTCAATAAAACGAATATACTATACTGTTCTAAGCATAATCATCATAGTGCCATAGAAATCGTTAGATTAGATTACATATTATAATAGAAGTCCTAGATTAGGAGGTGAGGTATAGATAGTACATACTGTCTGTTGTTCTACAACTTTAGAGCCAGGTGATGAAGTTGTGCTTCCAAAGTCTGTTAAGACGCTGCTGTTATGAGGCAATCTCAGATCTCCACAATGTTCTCTAACCTGTTCAAAATTAATTAAATCCAATCAAATGCAAGTCTCAACATACAATTATTCAGAACTATTAAATAAATAAGCTGCAGTTTACAGAGTACATTCATGAGTAAAGTCATACAGAAAATTATACAATATAAACACTTAAACTCAATTTACAAAGAAACATTTCTGTCTCTCATTATAAATGCACTGCACAATGTGACGTTACAATTCATGCACACTGGAAACTGAGTCTTATATTAGCAATGTTCTTCGAGGAACTTTCAACAATCTTGCAATTGTAGCCAATGTCTGACTTAGACGTAGCTAACTAAGAAAGGTAACTGGAAGTGTTAAAATAGATGCAAAGTTTGAGTAACGGCTGCATGAGTAGCTGTCCTTACAGACCTCGCAAAATTAAACCTTAAATAAGCTTACTTTGCATACGTAGCAAATAAAACTGAAAAGCCTCTCTAGGTCATTATAATCACATGATTCCCTATGTATATATTTATGTAGAGCCTTTTATGAAGCTCCTAATGACCCTGTAAAAGACGAAGTATCAATGCCTGGAGCATGAATTTCTGCTCAACCTGGAAGATTTCTGCCAAATGGAGCTCAGCAGATTGACATCATAATACATGCACCCATTATCTGGTGGCATTAAAATTTTAAGAATGTATGATAACGACGATGACATACTGAGTGCACGAGTGCATGTGCATCCATCATGGACACTGTTGCCCACAAGAGTGCTGTAAGTCAACAATGGCTAACAAAGTATTGCAACAATGGCTAATATAGTATTGCTGTTGTGGGAGCTCTTCCTATACATGACAGTCATATCCAATAAAAACTAACTGCCCCACTAAGATCAGTTGCTGGATGATTTGTGAAGGCCAGTTAATTCCTTCTTCTAAACCATCTGTAGATGCTTTAGATGCGTGGATGCTTTCTTACTTTCTTACCAATGTCACACAGTGCATTCTTAACTACTTCAGTGCTGCAGTTGTGCATCATCAATTGATTATGCACATGGTAAGGTAAAGTAACAAGTCAGTCCTATATTAAGAGCCTTAGCCAACTGTACGTCCTCAAAGTCATGGTGGTTATTGAATCTGTCTGTAGAACACAGTACGGATGAGCCGATTATCCGTTCGGTAATCGGTTTGGGCCGGATTTTGCACTAATCTGTATTCATCGGAATCGGTGATCCAAGGACTTAAAATCCGAATAACAAAAAGGTAATATTTTTGATCAAAAACAATTCCTTTTTTCATTAATACAAAAAGTCACCTGTTTTTTGTGACCTCCTACGGTAATATTTAATCTTAAATACTGAAAGCCCATGTAAAACAAAAAAATTGTGAGTCAATGCACCATCAAAATGGCGGACAGAAGGGCTTTTTAGTAACAAACAGTACCTAGAACCAAATAAAAGTGAATATTGCCCATTAATCGGATCAGAATCGGAATCGGCAGGTCAACTAATCGGAATCTGAAATCGGCAAAAAGTGCTATCGGCTCATCCCTAGAACACAGACAAGATAACCGCATGCCATCAATACGACAACCTGAGTCCATGAAAACTTTTGTGCTTCCATATTTAATTGTTTAGGGGTGAATAAGCTACCCTGATGGATCTTTCGTGCAGTGCTGAAAGAATTCAATAACTTACATGTACATTACTGGACAACCTCTCTTCATGAGTTGCCAAGATTCAGCAGCAGAATGGCATAAAGCCCTATTAACACACACCTCGATTCAAACACGAGACACAGAACTCCAAGGTCACAGCAAATCCACTCATCCATTAAAAACAGTTTATAAAGTTCTATCACCATTCTGTTCATCAGGTGATCACAGTCGTATTTCGCTTGTTTTGTCACGTACACCTCGTCCTGATTACTTCTCATTATAAATGGTAATTACTTTCCACTGAGTCTTTGCTTAAACACAATTTCATTTTCTCAAGATATGCAGTGCTGTCCAATTGAATAAAATCAGACCTGCTCTGTCATAAATGACTGATAAAGTTTAAGACATATATCAAGCCTTTGAAGGAACAAATATAAGCATAAAAGAATAAACTAAGGAAGCTCTGCTATGGCTATATTCATTGCAGAAAACAGATGCCAAAGGATATTTTCATCTATGCTAACTCAATCAAATCCTCCTGTCTCAAATCTCTATTGTGATACACAATAAGACACATTACAGCCATCAGTATTAAGTAACATAACGAATAACGATATTTATATCCTTCTAGGGATCGTAAACAAATAACAATGATGATGAAGGGACTTACTCATGACATGACAGGTAAGATCACTGAACAACATTTAAGTAACATAATCAAAAACTGCCAGAATTTTAGTTAGGTAAGATTAAATATAAAACATCAACTGACAATATCAACTGATGACATCAACTTAGCGAGGCGTGCTCATGGTCCATTTTTGTACTGCCACTAAGCAGATTCGCGCCTTCTCAGTGGTTGGTCCCTCCCTCTGGAATGGGCTCCCTTTGGCGCTGCAATTGCATCCCAGAATCCACTCTGAATCTTTCTATTCTTGCCTCAAAACTGTCCTTATCAGCCGTGCTGGGGTCAGGAGCGCTCCTGAGTAGTAACCTTGAAGGGGTCTATATAAATCATCGTAATGAATGAATGAATGAATGACAATAGGACAATCTCTATACATGTAACAACAAAACAGTGGTTAATAAGAGATCTTAATTATCTAGAAAACTCATTTAATTGTGATTGCATTTACACATTACATAGTGCCTCTTCAACAAAGCTATTCAGAGGTGCTCCTGATCTGATAATCGTTTGGTAAATACCAACATCATTTTGTTGATATTGCAGATATTAAATCTACTCAAACATATAAGAAATATAAGGAGCTGAGCTAGCCTGCTAAATAGGCTAAATTGATTCCATTCCCAAAAATAATAAATGTAATGAATCTGTACTATTAAAAAATAATTATTACCATACAAATATATACCATACATTAAGTCTGGTAAGATAAAACCTAAACACAAACCCCTCTACAGAGAAATATATATGAGAAATATATATGAAACATATAGAAATTCACAAGATAGAAAACTTCTTAAATAAAACTGCTAATAGTGACATTTAACAGCATCATATTGATTAACCACTTGTCAGGTCTCCATACTGATCTCTACTATATATATTGCCCAGAATAACACTGGCAGGGATCAGACCACCACAAAGCATAGCTAATTGTTTTCCTGTGGATATTCCATTTGCCAAACCATGTGGTCACGCAGTCTCAGTCAGCATTGATAAGAACAGCGATGACAGCAACACAAATTCATCCTGATATAATTCTAGAATGCCTGTTCACTATGCAATTCAATACATACTAGGCCTACACATTCACAGGGATAGGCTACTTCCAAACATGGCAATACTCAAATTCACAATTACATTGACAACTTATTGCATAGTTTTTTTTCACCAATCAATCAATCAATATTCATTTAATTCAATAAATCCAGTTATCATGAACACAACTGGTTACAAGTAACACCAAATAGCTGTAGAGTCGAGCTTGAGTTAGTTATTCAAGACAATTACAAGTGATTATGTAACAATTAATATATATCTTTAAACAAGACTCGCGGAATGTAATTAAACTTATCCTTGGTGGGGAGGGTGAAAGTGTACATTCTAGGACATAAGATATATTTGTTTTGTCGTGTAGGTGGGCAGATTCCCCGGAGAACATGGCATGGTTCCCTACAGACTAATCACATTTGTTATGTGAATTCCAAGTGAGTCAGTGAGTGTCTCGACATTTTTAAAATGTCTTCTAACTATATATTTTTTTAATTCTACCTTAAGCACAAGTGATTAAATTAAGCCCTAAGTGATTGGGAACACACAAAAACTTAAAATAAAAATATCAGGCAATTTTCTTAACGCTTCTTCTTCCCTTTTTTCCATTTCTTCCACTCTTGCGGGTATCGCAAGAGTGGAAGAAATGGAAAAAAGGGAAGAAGAATCGTTAATAAAATTGGTTAATCAGAAGAAAAATCAGACAAAGAATCTGAAGAAGAATCATAAAAAATTGGAAAAAGAATTGTAAGAGTTGAAAGAAAAATCAGAAGAATTAGAAGAACCTGAAGAAGAATACTAAGAACAATTGGAAAAATAAGAATTGGAAAAAGAATCAGAAGAAGATTTAGAAGAAGAATTGGAAGAAGAATTGGAAGAACAATCAGAAGAATTTGATAAAGATAAATTGGAAAAAAACGATCAGAAGAAGAATCTGAAGAATTGGAAGAATCAGAAGAAAAATTGGACGCAGACGAAGGAGACGAAGAAGAAGAAATGGGGTCTTGATACATGTATAATGTAATGCACATAGGGCAAGATCTTATGAATTGTCTTTCCAAAGGAGAAAAGGGGACCGGATTGCAACAAATTAATTTTCATTTCTACCCAGCGACGCCTACACACAGTGCTCACAGTCATCCTGAATGTCAAGGAATTAGATGTGGCATCTGGCAAGGACACTTACAGCAGTCTCCAAACTCACACAATTACCAAGCCGTCACCAATGATAGATTAATAGTTCATGCCAGAGTTCAACTGAATCCGAAAAAATGTCAAACACTGACACTCACAAAGCATAGCAAAGCATAGCAGTGTCATCGATCGCAGTCTCCAGGACTCCATCGTCTACATGTCTCCTCAACACAGATCGGGACTCTGCTGCTGCTGCTTTTTCATTTCCATTACAACCTGAAATACTCCTAACGACTGGGAATTACGCAGCCACAAGTCTTACCTCATACGACAGACTATTTCAATTGGAAGAAGGTAGACAGTGCAGCACAAGCAACTGCGACTATATAGGACATATGAAGAAAATGACGACAGAGTGCTAAATCCTTGGATCTGCCTCCTGAAGTAAAGAGATAGTAAGACTCGTAAAATAACTGCAACAATTCAGCCATCCATCTGTCTCTGTTTCATCACCTCAGTGTCCATGATTCAATTCCAACTTCAATCAATCAAATCCACCTTCTGGGAGAGCTTCAGTTCAGTCTTCAAAGAAAGCCAGGTCACAACTATTCTGAAGACCAGACATATCTGCCATGAAGGAAAGACTGATCTGTTTTTCTAACTTTTACAATTAGTGTTATTATGTTAAAAGAAATTTTCATAAGTAAACATTTTTACTCAGCACAATCAATGTTGTTCGTTGCAGTGTTCCCTGCATTTAGCAGGTGAGCAGCACCTTGGATATTTGTGAGTTAATTATTATTATTAATAACCAGAGCTCGAGGGTACGCGTACCCTAAAATAGAATACGTTAAAATACGTACGTACCTTTCAAAAAATAGAATACGCGTATGGTACGTGTATCATACACGAAAATTTTATTTATGGTTTACTCGGTGACCCATAGCCTACGTATAATCTGACATCTGGCGCCTCTGAGTAGGTTATCTTGGAGGGGCGCTATATAAGTCCTCTGAATGAATCAGTGCACTAAGTGCAATGTATGCTGGATAAACATAGACCTACAATATAGCATTGCAGCAATTTACTACGCTGTATACTGGGTTGTGATTGTTTGCTTAAATTAAATTGAACATTCTTATAATGAGCAATGACGTGGTTAACGTATTTTTGTATTGTTTACGTACCCTAAAATAGGGTACGTTAAAATACGTACGTACCTTTCCAAAAATAGAATACGTATGGTACGTACCCTCGAGCTTTGTTAATAACATTATTATATTTTCCAAAATGCAGCAATCTTTCTGAGACAGAAAGAGAAAATAATACATCCATTAACTTTGAACAGCAACAGTCTTATAAGGTTTTGTCCTGCTTTTAAAAGACCTTTAGGCTGACGCACGTGCTTTTAAAAGACCTTTAGGCTGAAGTATGTTCATTACCACAGCAGTGCAAAAAAACAAGAAAACAACTTTAAGTCTCAAGATGATTTAAAATATAGCAATATAGCAGAAATAAAATTTCTACCCAAATCCATTGGTTCAAAGTCAAAGAGTAACCATTCAGTCACACAACTTTCCCATTCATAAAATATGAAATGTACTTTTCTAGGAAAAATTATTTTCATATCCAGCAATTTATTGATCCATTCCTAAGGACCTCAATTTGATCTTTACTTATCTGTAGTAATTACTCTGGTACTCTCTTCTATGACCACAGGTTTCTGTTAATATTATTTGCATTATTTTTATTATTATTACAAAACTTTTTAATGTGCTAAGTGAAACAGAAATGCAAATGTGGGGCATGTCAGCTACCAGGTGCAGTATTTAGATATCCAGATGTTTGAAAGCCAAATGGGAATCTAGTTTCTATCATGTGTTATCATAATCAGATTTTTTGGAGAGAGCCCTTGAAAATGAGAAACATTGCTTTCAAGGGCTTCTAGGCTTACTCCTATTATTGTGGGGCATGGTAGTGTAGGGGTATGTTCGGTGCCTTGCAGCCCGAGGGTTGTGGGTTTGAATCCACCTCAAGCCGCCGCGTAGAGACCCTGGGCAAGTCCTTCACTCGCAATTGCTCATGCGCTTCGGTGTGAAACTCCGATTCAGTGTCAGCACTGTAGTCGGGAGTGCCTCTGAGTAGAAATCTTGAAGGGGCACTATAACAAGTGCTCATACATACATATTAATAAAAATTTAAGCACCTCAACCAAAGCAAGTAAGTTAATATAGATTTGTTTATATAGGCTTGTTTTAAAAGAAATATAGTGCTTCATATAGATAATTTGATAATATTCATTACAGTGGTCCAGAGCTTCACACACATAATTAGGTTACTATTCATTAATGTCGTTCAATCGGACGATGCTAATCAATATTAACAGTTCTGCCGGGATGCAACAGATTCAGAGGCGGCGGCCAGCACGCAGCCAGCGCTGACTCCTGCAGACCGAGAGGTTCTTGCAAAGCATGGAAACTTATGGTAGCTGTACATGGCATGCCCCAGAAGCGTTAGAGACTATTCACTAGCAACAGTTAGATACACTAGAGCTACGGTAATTGGCCAAACCAGTTAGAGCAGTTCCCACAACAGTTTACTAAAAGGCATTCACAGCTAAAAGTAATGTCTTCAAACAGGAGATATTTGTGTAGCCAGACACATAAATTGTCTGGTAAGAATTCATAATGAAACTGTGTCTTAATTAAATTGTAATGTGGCCTATAAAAGTAATTACACACTAAGGTCTGGCAGCAACCTATAGTGCAATTGTACTTAGTAACGTCTATTGGGCCGGTGTTTAATGCACAAGGCATGAACCGATTGCGAAAACCAAAACTAAGCCATATTCAAGTCAATATCTCTCCATACGACAGAGAGGCAGCCTATGGTGGATAAATGGGAAGTCACATTTTGAGAAAATGGCAACATGATCTGAAAAATACTTGCTTGTTCCCAGAATTGAGCATAGCAGCCAGTTGACTTTGGTGTGGGAATAGGCGAAGTGAACTTATGTAGTTGAAGATATGATTTCAAACGAAAAGCAAGCCCCAACATTTACCACTGGACTGAGGTTCATTCAGGATGGAAAAGGTTGGAGAAGTCAGATCAGAAATGAATGCTGTTGTATCATTGGGTTGTAGCTAGTCCCCGGCGCCGCCGCCATCCGCCGCCGCCGCCAGTCGCTAAGCCCTCAAGTCGAAGTCAGTCGCTAAGGCTATCGACTGGACCAAGTCACCGCCGCCGCCGCCGCTAAGCCCTCAAGTCGAAGTCAGTCGCTAATCTATCGACTGCTATCGACTTTGTCCACTTAATATATCAGAATTTATTTATTTACTACCTTACTGCCTACCTAGTACTGCTTACTTAGTTTAATAGATATACACTAACTTCCAAGGAGTCCATATTTAGAGTTACTATCAACCATCGAACACTAATATACGTCGATGTCAGATTTTTCTGTCACGTTATCTCACGTGGCGCACTTCTTTAGCCTAATTGAAAATGGCGTTTTTTCGAAGCAAAATACGCTGGTTTCAGTGTCTTTTAACACGGTACAACTAAAGATGATGCCGGAAAAATTGATAATATGTTTGTGAAATTAGGGAAAATAGGCGTCTATTTGCCCTTTCGAGAGAAATCCGGTGTTTGGGTCCATTTTGGCGAACTACTGTTAAGTCTGGGTAAGACATACATGTACCTACAATATAGGCGTACTAACATAGGCAGACTTGAATGCTGCATGCTTTAGTTTCTTATCTGATTTAAATGTAACGCGATAATGGTTTGATAATTTTGACTTGGTTGATGTATAGGCCAATATTTGCTATTAATTTAGATGTACCACCGCTTTATTTGGCCACAAACCATGACGTGCAGCGAAACGTGACTTTACAGTACGCCGTAAAATGCATTTTATTGTTAGGTAACTAATAGAGGTACCCGAAAAGTCGATATCAAGTCGTTAAGTCAGTCGATAAGCCTAAGCGACTTAGTCAGTCGATAAAGCAAGTGACTTGGTCAAGTCAGTCGCTAAGTCAGTCGCTAACTCTCCAAGTCAGTCGCTAACGCTTCTGTTAGCGACTCCGGGGACTAGTTGTAGCCACGTCTCATTCAAAGCAAGTATATGCAAGTATATAAACCGAAATCCAAAAGTTTGCCAATAATGTTAGATGAATTTCGAGAGTAAGTAGACCAAATGAAGAAAGTGAAATATAAATAAACCAAGTGAAGGATATCAAACTTTTCCCAACAAAACGTTGAGCTTAAAAGACAAAATAAAACTAGAATATAACTGTTGAAAATGATGAATATTACATTAAATGATAACAGATTTTTAAAAACAACACATCTGTAAAACATTGACTCCCTGAAATGCAAATAGTGCAGATGCTTTCACATCAAACAGTTAACATCATTGGGATTTCTGGTCACACTAAGACTTAAATAATGATAACAAGCAATTTAGTCAAATATTTAACAGGAAAATAGAATTGGTCATCCTCAGCAGGGAAAATACAGTTAAATATACTTCCTTTTTATTAATTTTTCAGCATCACAGATAAAATACCTTGCCTTGATGAAAAGAGCCCATCATGGGGTAGGCCAACATTTTAAAACTTCATACATAAGTTGCTGCTTTCAATAAGACATATCCCTAGAAGTTCACAGAAAAAACCGTGACTTATAGTCCAGAAAATAGAGCAGTTGTTCTTCATAAACACTTTACAGTGTCAACAGAAGATGCAAAAGGAGTGACTGAAATCTTCATTAAACAGCACAAAGCTTTTATGACAAAACCTGGTTTCATATTATGGCTCACAATATCTGCATCCTTATCCTGTTGCCATTTAATAAACTTGCTCTCAGAAGCAATATGTTTGTCTATTTGTATGTATCTAGACATGGGGGTCCATAGTATAGTGGTAACATCACTGGCGTGAAGAGCAGTAGGTAGTGGGATCACATCCCGTATCCTCCCAAAGGTCCACTCAGCCTATCATTTGCGAGATGGCGCGTTGGTAAAATGAGATGTATAACGTAATGGGTGCCTTGCATGGCTGCCGTATACAGTTAAATTCGACTCCTGTAATAACTTGTGATCATCCGTTCATACTGATTTGCAATCATCCTGCGTTTGTGTCAGTTTGAAATTAAACGAAGTTTATTATTATTATTATTATTAAAAAAGCACCTTTTGAATACCTGACAAATGTGCTGCCTGCACTACACTATTATGAAGTCAAAATCATTACAAACAGTAAGTTAATCAATAATTGAACAGCGCTCTGATAAATAACAAAGTCACCACTGACAAGCTCAAACAGAGTCCAACCCAGCCCACAGATTTCCATTCAGAGCTGATACTATATACCATGTTTGTAGTTCTTGGACTATGTAGCGGTGAAAAATAGGAGCAACTAGAGGTGACATGGCTTGCAACACATAAACTGCAAGATGAATTAGTCCCTTGCAAATGGTAGAAGACGGTGCATTCGGGCACTGCTTACTCACTGGATCTGTGAAGAATGACATTCTTCACAGCTGACAATTCATCGCAGAGCATCACTGCAGTAGAACAGTCAGTGCCAATCTAAGGACGTTCCTGGTTTGCCAAATGAAGCTTCACACTGTTCACTTAGTAACCTGTAACCCCTTTGGTTGGACGAATCCATCGTGGCATGTGAAACCTCAATAACAAACTTCCAAAGACCATCCAAAAGCACTCAAGAATTAATGACCAGAGAGGAATAACTTAAAGAATGCACACTATGTCACATTAGAAGTCAGAACAAATAAAAATTTATGTTTCAACTCCATCATAATTTCATAATTGTAAATTTAACATCCTCCTTAATGAGAAATGTGTCTCAGTGGTCTGTCAATATTATGCTTGGCCTAATGGTTTCAGGTATAATGATCCAGGGCAAACTGTTGCATATGCGTACCTCTGTTATTAAGCACTAGACTAAGTGCTAAGAGTAAAATGGACAGGAAATTGCAAGTCCTGCAAAGCACTGGCCCTGTGAGGAGTTTCACAAACGTGAGATAGTGACACAGTGAATATGTAGCATTGCATACAGTATATCAACGTCAATTACATCCTACAGGAAGGCTTTATTTAATACAGTAAGTCTGACTAATCTCACAGAGTCAATAAAGTGCAAGGAAATAAATAATTACTGTAGGTCACACGTTTCAGTTCAGTAAAAACTCAGAAAATGAATGACAGTTCAGCCAAGCACTGACACCTGGATGCAAATGAAAACAACCGCAGTCACCAGAGAAGCAGGACCTCCTGCACTGACTGCCTTTGATCCTCCTCTCACCAGCCTATGTCCTACATACCATCCAGATAATAACCTCCTGGCTAATAGCTGCAAAGTTGCACGATTTATCGCCTGGACGATGAGGATTCTTGAGCTTATACAAATCTATGACGACGGCCAAGCGATAATTACGATCCGCTCTTTCAGAAGACAACTTAACGACCTGGGAGCATTGGAATCATGGAATGCATTCAAGGACCATATCCATGCTGTATCTATTTGGACACCAGCATGCCTTTTAAGCACCGCACACAAATGCTGCACTGCCTGCATTAACCAAACTGATGTTAGAGTCTACAAGTACAAGAAGTTGATCAATAAATTAATAATGCACACATAATAATAATAATATTCATTTATTAAATCAAACTGACAAGCAAGCAGTAAGATTACATGATATGGTAGTAACAATGATAACATGTATGTCAAATGTAACTGTCTGGCAGCCTGCAAGGCATTCATCTGTCCTGCTGCTCATTTTACAACCACCTCTAGGGAGTGGAAGGCTGAGTCAACCTTATTGGGCTAGAGGGTATCAAACCTGCGTCCTTCTGATCTTCATGCCAGCGGTTTACCATTGAACCATCTGCCCACACCTATAGTGTTTTGAATCGAGTTAATCATTTACTGTGTAATATGTACTATACTGTTTGCATTGCTGTACGAAACTTGATATTGTACTGTTTATCAAGGATTTAGCTAATTCATATTTCTGAAATGTTATTCTAGGTGTCCCTAGTTAGCGGGATCTTGATCCCTTTTGGGACTCCTCTTGCGGCCAATCCTGATACTTTATGTTGAAATGTTATGTGTTTTTTTTCATTTGGCTTCAATAAAAGAGATTTGATTGATTGATTGATTGATAACTAGAAGAGCCACCAGCTGCAAGTTCTCAGACACGAAGAGTCCAACAGACGGTCGCTATATTCAGAGGTGATCGTAGACACCAAGCTAAGAGTTCCTGTACTACACAGCATCGCAGGAGAGGAGTGACAACAGGCGACAAGGCTCACTCATACACAAACCCCAACCTGAGCTGGGCCGAGCAGTCCCTTGCATAAGGTAAATGTAAAACTTTGAGTTTGTCTATAGCAACCATTATAGGGCCTCGACCCCTCTGCTCATTTTTCAGTGAATTGATCAGATGAGACCCTTCACCATCACCACTGCCCTATTGAATTAGTGCCATGCTATTTAAGGTCCCCATATATATGGACCCTGCTAGCCCGAGGTTTCAATCTCTGAAATAAGCCACCATCAGTATGCAATCTAGTGTCCTCCTGAACAGTGGCACATGGGACAGGCGCTCCTACCAATGTGGTATAGAAGATGCAACGTCCAGATATCCCTCAGCTACCAATAAGTCTGTGGGGGACGACATTCTTCAACAGCCGCCGGTCAGTTGGTCTTAGATCATGTTGGCAGGCCATGGCAAGGCAGAGCAGCTGACTATGAAAAGTTAATCCCATTCGCTTGAAATAGCACTCCTAATAAAACAGGTCATATCAACACAGATATGTGTCATCATAATGCTCGTAATAATGTCAGCATCACTGAAGACGCAGACATAGCAGGTATCGTGGCAAAGGCGTCATGGAACAAGGCGTCATTGACAGCAACTTGCGATCAATAAACCCCAATAGACACAGTGAGAAAGGGACAACTGAACCGGATACTATAAGGGCTATTTTGCTTGGGTTGGTCTGTGTGTAAGGGTAAAGTATAAGGATAAGTATATATATATATATATATATATGTATTATATATATATATATATGTATTATATATACATAAATATATATTCAATTTTTTTGCTAGCCGGTTGACAAACCGCAACCTGGAATGTCACACAAAAGAACAAAGTAAACTAAAAAGAAAATGGAATGAGTGCTGGTAAGAACAACCTGGTTGTGCCAAGGGGTGCTGTTATGGAACAGAACACAATATTATGGTTTAGGTAAATCTTAGTTACACTTATCGAAATTGTAAGTTCTAAGCTCCGCTAAAGGGTATGGATTTTATGGTTAGCATAAAACAAGCTTGTGCTTTCAAGTAAGATGATGTTTCAAATCTTAAGTTCATAACCGTCTCTTGCTTATAAATCAGAATGATTGCAATCAGTGCTATTTTCTCCTTTGTAACCAACAGTGACAATGTTGAGAATGCTAAAGTGTCACCTATCTGTTGCTGAACTGGTCACTTCCGCAAGCAGGAAAAAATTGAATTCTTCTGACAATGATGACTAATGATAACTTAAAGCACAAAGTTTTGAAGTGACATGCATAAAATATGCTGTGGAAAGCATATAACAGTATGTGCAACTTCAAAGACAAGTACATGGCTGTTAAATTCTTCATTTATAGCACATGTATCCGTTGCATTGAAGAATGACATTAGCCATAAAAACACTGTTACTGTTGTAATTCAGAGATTCACTCTGCATTATCTATTAACTTCCATGATCATTAGAAGCAGATAAAGAATTTGCATTTGAAAGTTGAAGATGGATGACAAGGCAGCTGTTGTACTACACGCCCTCAAGCCCTAGTAATAAACCACAACTAGCAATTAACTCAATCATTTAGGTACTGGTCAGTACCTGGTCTTCTTCAATTTTCTTACAGGGCATTTGTTTATCTTACATATCATGTGGCATTGCCTCATTTCCATTCTAGTTTATGCTAAAATGTGTATATGCAGCAGAATTGATGTGCTCATTTAGCTGTCCATTGACTTAGTCATTAGATAGAGCTTATTAGATAGCTAAGTAAACAAGAAGAGAATAATTTGGTCTAAATCAGGAAATGAATTGCTCCACTGATATTTCGAATTACACAATGCACACTTGCATATATTGGATGCAACGCTGAAATTCTTCCCACAAACCAATAATCCACAACATTTCACAAAGTATATTCAATGAACTTGGATTTGGTACCACATGGAAGTCACAGAGCAAATGAAAGAATTCTTTAAATCAGCTTTCGAGAAGAGGGTGTAAATTACCCAATACAACATCTGATAGGCAGAAGTCAAGCGATCCGCTTTAAACGCACAGCGCACAAAGGCCGTCATTAAGATCTGCATGTTAGTTGCGGCTGATAGAGTCTAGACAAAAATAGGACAAACAATGACGGACAAGAGAAAGTCATCAGGTGTTTGAATGTGACTGCTTTTGTAGAATCCATTGTATCAGTTACAGCAAATGGTCCATGGACTGATTTTAAAAGGCAACACATAACCAGTATCACAGAAACCAAGAAACTAATATGAACAGAAGCAAGTTACAGACAAAGAAACAAATTGTTCCTCAAGTAAGGTCAGGTAAATTGGTCATAAATTTACAAGACACCTTTTCCAGTAATAGGTCCATTCCTCAGAGGCAATAGGAGGCATTGAACGTCTTATGGACTGATCTTCTGGATAATGACCTGATTAAGGCTTGGTTTTGGTGTTCCATCAGTTGATGCCTTGTGCATTAGGCACCAGTGCAATAGAAGTTACTAATTACAATTACACAGATACTCTGATTGAAGCAAAAACACAGCAACAGCAATCTGATAACTGAACAGCCTTTCCTTATAAGCAACATTACTTGAGAATGAACGGTCAACCAAAACAACACCAGGATCTGAATCCCAGACAAAGAGGTTACGGGAAAACTCATTAGCAATCTGCCATCTGGGTGTACACGACCCACAAAGAACTGCCATATGAGGCAAAAGAAGGACTAAGAGCAAACGGGAAGCATACTGAAGACTTCAAAAAGAGTGAGCAGTATTTGCCACAATTAAATGGATGAACACCTAACATACAACAAACCAACAGCAGATGAAAAAAGTGACAAACTGCAAATAGGAAATGTCAGTGGAAGAGATGCAACAATAATGAACACAGATGGGCAGAACAATCATTATCCACTGCACCAATAAAGAATCATGGCTCTTCTTCTAACTTCAGCAGAGTTACAGTTCAAAGCCTTAGAATTCTGTGAAAGCAGTCTACTGCCAAACCATGCAACCTGTGCAGCTGGTAGAACAAACTGACTCAGTTTGTTGTGCCATTGTCTTGGCTTCAGTTGACAGCATAATTAAAATACCTCCACAATGACAGGTGATGTGAACAGATGCACAAGAGGCTTTGGAAGTTAAAGGTTAAGGCAATGCCAGAATCAGATGAATCACAGACAGCATCGACACCTTGCAGTAAACTGCATGTTGACGCAGCTGAATTTCTTACCTTCATTGATTACTGTGTGTTACTGACTTTATACGTTTATCATTATACTACTGTCATATAGCTGTTAGACTTAGATGGATAACTTAAATGAATACTGTGCAGAGTATGTACATAGGCTAATAACAACTGTATTGTCATTCCCATAACTCAATAAATAATAAAACATAATGATATTCTTTATTATTTCAAACTGACAAATGCAGTATCATTACAATTCAGTATGAACAGATGATCATAAGTTATTACAGGAGTCGAATTTAACTGTATATGGCAGCCATGCGAGGCACCCATCACGTCCTGCTACTCATTTCACCAACGCCATCTAGCGAATGATTAGGCTGAGTGGACCTTTGGAAGGGTGGCGGGAATTGATCCCGCTTCCTGCTGATCTTCACTCCAGTGATGTTACCATTACTCTTTGAACCAACCCCTTCAAATACTACTGAAGCATGACTAGCAATTACAAAGTTATTACACTTATTATTGAGGAGTTTCACTTGAACAGAAATGCATGATTACAATTATCATATAGGCCTACTCAGCTCAGCTGCCTTAGGAATTGTAACAAAGTTCAACTTTTAAAATAAAAAAATATCAAAACTTAGTATTGGAACATAAGGACAAACAGGTTAAAACTCAGCTACAAATAGAGATAGAAAAATGGTCAGCTCACACCGTCAGCATTACTCCTGCCCTAAAAAAGCAAATGAATAACTGAGTCCTAGCAAAAGAAACGAAAGAGTGATGGCATTTGACCGATATTACTCATGGCATTTACATGTAGAAGACTGCACACACAAATAAAATCATAAATGCTGAAAAAGAAGAGTCATACGCCATCATCATCATGAGAACCTTGGCTGCCAGGAAGCTCCGTAATCTTTGTGGATCTACTACCGTTGTCTAAAGACGTCCCTCAGGTGATTACTCATGCCACAATGCGGCGCCACCAGCCGTCATCGCCACTGCAGCGTTTCACTTGCCAACAATAACCGAAGGCAGTGCATGATGACGACAAACACGAACGAAGATGCGTTTCTATTTCAATTGAATGAGAGCCGCAGCGTGATGAGAAATGCAGCACTCTGCGTCTCTTTCATCGCTAATGCTGCGTAAAGTAACCTATTTGTGAAGCCATGAAGGAATTTGAAAATGATACGCTTTAACATCGCCTGTCTCATTCCAACATCAGTTGGCTCATTCTTACAGGCATGCACACCAGAGCTGCTATATAGCAACAGCTATAAAAGGGCTAAACCAGCTATAAATTACACTCCCAGTCTAAGCCCATGTAGCCTTATAGTATTTGCACACAGTAACAGTTTAGCATATTTACTACCAAGCCAACCAGGCAGTAATCCGGGTCAGCCAATTGCCCCATGGAAAATCCATCTGCCAAATGAAACCTCTGGCAGCTGGATTACCTGCAAACTAACAAACCACTGTGGCAACCACAGGCAAAAGATTTTCCAATTGCCCACTGTAAAGCTTCACAATTGAGTGTTCTATGAATACTTCAACCTTTCATAAGGCTGTCAGTCAGCTCTTATTTACCACATTTATTCAATGCCGAAGATTCTATTGTATGGTGTTGCTGTTATATTTTATAATATTGCTGTCATAGCAAAAACTTAAAAGTGTGTTGGATTATTGAATTTATTGCTAACTGCGTATTGTTTACTATAAACTTTCTTGCGATGGCACACCATCAGTGCGGTAGTACAAGTAGTAATACGAAAGGTAAAGTTCAGGCGGCACTGCGGCAGTAGCGTAAAGAAAGCTGGTCAACAAATTCGTAGTGTATAGGCTATTTGTGGTTCCAAAGAGTGATGACTTTGTAGATTAGCTCAGAAGTTTGAACTTATTGAAACTGTACTGTTTTGAATGACTTTCTGCATGCCACTAATAATTGTTCATTTTTATGGCATTGTAACAGTTGTTCTAATGTCTAATTAATTGGCTTTTTTGGAACTCTCTATTATAGTCGATACGCGTTTTGAACGAACTATGTTACAAGAGTAATTTTTTACAGCTAGCCGAAAAAGGTAGTTTACGTCATTTTACGGCTAGCTGAAAAGCTGCCGTAAATTTTTTCAAGCCAACCATTAGCCCAAAAAATTACGGCTTGGGGGTATGATACCAAGTATTGTTAAAAGATAGTCACCCAACCATCAGCCACATTCACAAGAGAAGAAGGAATGCAATGCCAATGCATCATTCTCTGACTGCAGTGGGGTCAGGTGCAAATTGGTTAATTTCCACAAAAAGGACGTTCCTAGAAGAAAAAATATTCGCAGAATCAGATCTTCATGCCTCAAATTGTCTGACATTCCCTGGTAAATGCCCTGGCTTTTAGCTAACTCAATTACAACCATATATTGACTTGACTAAGACAATCTTTTAGAAATTACAAAAGGTTAAAAATTCTATTGGCCAGAGCTGTCACGACATTTATCCCCAATCACTAAAGTATCACTTCTGCATTGTATCAATTCTCCAGACTGCCCATCGACCACAGAATTAGGTTCAAAATCTGTCACACGGTTTACATTAATAGAGCTATAATAGCAGAGACCAAAAACATCAACATATCACTTCAGTGTTGCTGTTGAGCAGAGATTTAGGTTTAAAATCTGTTGAGGTATATGCTGCATTGACTAACCATGCTAAGACAGCCGTCAGTAGCAGCTCCTCAATGGTCTTTTGCTTTTATGCACTCTAGTAACGTCTCCCTCTATTTCATGGCCAACACAGCCAACCTGGCCAACAGAGCTTGTGGCTTTTGATGTCTTTAAAAATAGGTAGCCTGGTCTTCTTAACTGTTCCCATTATTTCATTCCAATTTTCTTTACCATTCTTGTTTCTATTTCGTTCAATACCACCTTATTTTCCTTTTATCTAGAATCAGTTTAAAATTTCTTTTTATGTACTACTATTAGTTCAGGTGAACAAGCGCCTAATTATTTTAGTTTTCATCATGGAAATAACACTGGATAGCACTATGTTAAGAGTCTCTGTGTTGATAGTTTGGAGCTACAACAGGCAACATGAGAAGAAAATACCATCAAACTTACAAACTCTGCACCAAAAAAAAGCCCAATCCACAAACTTAGTAACAGTAAACTCTGCCATATTAGAAATTACTGAGCAAATTCTGCATTTAGACAAAATAAATTAATTGGAATGACATAGAAGGTGAACAAAGAATGAGGTGGCTGGCAACAAGTATCACATAGCTGGTCTGTAGCACAATTGGGCTACAAATAAATTATGTACCGTTAGTACATTTCATTAGCTGGGAGACTTAAAGGCAGAGTAATATATGTATGCTTCTGACATTAGTGCATTACTTAACCTAAAAGCAATGTGCTTCAATAAGAAACACAGAAGTGAAATATTGCTAACTTTATCATCTGTACAATTTTTTCCCTACTCTTATCAGGACAGACCATGACACCACATGGTGAAACAAATACAAACCAATACATCATTCACTGGAACTATTTTCTATGGAAATGATCTCATAAGTGACTAATAAACGCCCGAAAGAACCAATTTTTGTGTCGCATTAATCCCAGAAAGAGTAATCAATGACCCCATGCTCAATGCCTCACAGACGAAATGCTTGGTTGCACCCGTGTTATAAGCGAGGCGTGCTAAGCACTGATTGGCAGTCAGTGGAGACCATATAAGGTTGCAATAGGAGCGCAGTGTGCAATTCAAGCACAATGCCTAAAGAACCGGCCAAAGAACCTAAATTAGGATAAGAAACAACAATCACGGTCCAGCAAGTCATCGATTTTCTAAAATGCTTCCAAGATTTCAACCATACACGCTGTATGCAGTGTAAGATATTCTTGACAGGAGCTTGGAACCCAACAACATGCAGATCCTAACAAAGTGTACCAATAGAAAACAAATCCTATTTAACAAATGATCAACATCATCCATTTTGCATCAGATTAAACCACAAATTTGTCAGCTCTGCCACTAATTTCTAAGCACTGTAACTGTTAGAGTAATTGAAACCGCCATATCCGTGGTTGACATGAATTACATAAAAAATCCAAGAGAATGAACAGAACTGGGCCTTAGACCATCACCAAGAACTCTCAAGAACCCAACAATCTCCTCGTACATGGCAAAGGAGTTGCTGGTCTTCAATTTTGAAATTCTTTCTATGTGCTGATACTGCTCAGTCGCTTGTGTCATTTTGTTCTCAACTTAACCCATTCGTTTTGCATTGCTTATCCATCATAGGCTGTCTCTCTGTCTAAACAGACGGATCTTTTGGATGTTGACCCAGTTTTTCTGTGTACCATTGGGTGATGCCTTATGCATTAGACATCAGAGCTATAGAAGTTGCAGTTTTATTGTTTTTTTAATTATGACAATTTATGTGGCGCTGTAACAGGGCCATGCCGGTACAAGGGCGCCTTACAAAACAGCAAAAAACAGTCGAGATAAGCCCTGGCAATGGTTATATTGACTGAATCCCACAGAATGCACTACATGCAAGGTTCAAAGCAAGGAGAAACAAAGGAAGACCAGGACTGTGCTGACTACAAAATATAAACAAGGATATAACAAGTCTTGGACTAACATTGAGAGGAGCATTGGACTAGGTCACTAGGAAAATTAAAATTATTTATTCACACCCATCACTGTCAAAAGCTGGTGCCAGGAACTAACGATAAATAGTTGTTGATGTTCCTTGTGTTGTTTTTAAGTACATCTGTGTTTTAACTTAATAGTCATTAAAATGAATTACACAAACCACAATCAGCCATGCAGCCACCACAGACCATTGGAAAGGGTCTCTGGAGTCCTGCAGTACTTACTGGATGGAGCACAACTTGCCACGTGATGTTCAATCATTAGAATTAAGCATAAATATCTCAAATATAACAAAATTAAAGCTAAAATTAAGACATCTATATTCTTTGTAAGTAGAAAATAAAGTCTATGCTTATTTTGAGCTTTTCTGAGTATTTGCAGAATGCATTTTAAGGATCTGTCAAAAGTGAATCACGGAAACTCATCCAGTGCAACATCTACTGGATTTTGCAAATTCCATTCTTTATTACACCTCTTCCCATAATATCAGAAGATTACAATGGGTGCAGAACTTGGCGGCATATCTCGTTTGTCCTAGCAGCAAACTCTCACCCACTGATCTTCTGTCACAACTCACTGACTCCCTATCTCAAGTCGTATTGATTTTAAAATGTTCCTTCGTACTCGCGCACACTGCTTATAATTTAAGGATCTTATCTCTGACGCTATCACATACTCTAATGATCTTCTGAAGCTTTGTCAGCCTTTTGTTTGTAATGCTTTTTTAGCTAAGCCTCATCCACTGTCTGGAATAAAATTCCTGTACTTATAAAGTCAGCCCCAACAATCTCATCATTCAAGAGGCAACTTAAACCTTTCTATTTCATGAATCCATTGGTCATTTAGCTTCAAACTTCAGCTGTCCACCTCCCCTCCTCTAGCAACTAACCATGCCTCTGATTCAAGTAATGACGTCTGGCATGTTAATCTCATAGTATTCATTCATTCATTCATTATTCATTCATTCATTCATTGTTCATTCATCCAGAAAAGATGGGGACCTCTCACAACCCGATCTAGTATGGAAAACCAGTTTAAATGAACCTCTAAGGGTCTTGAAATATGAAGTAATGCCATTTTGCTCTTCTCTGTAATTATTAAATGAAATATTGAAATACTCCATTAAGGTCACATGGATGTACACAGAATTTGCAAACATGCATAAGGGACTAAAGGGAGTTCATTTGTGGCTCAAAAGATTTCAAGAGACCGGACAGTGGTTTGGGATGCATTGAGAATGTAGGTGTATGGGTCAGTGCTTTTATGAAAGTCCTAAACAAATGCTTTGATACATTACATGACATGCAAGATATGCATCAGACAATCAGTACTCTGGATTATTGGACAAGCTTTAGGAGGGAATGACGTGGTCTGGGAAATGCCAATACCCAGAGGCACATTAAACAGCAACATGGCGGCAGCAGCCAACTCGTCTTCCCCTACTTTGCATTCTTACAGTCAATTGGCCAACAAATGTCTATTCTCCGGTGGACAGTTACACGTGATTCGTGAACAACGTTGATCCAGTTCATCAACCGCCGGAGCCATTTGATGCCGTTGGCACAGCAACGTCGACCGAGACACTACAGCCATTTCTGGCAGATAGCTGACAAAAAGCTTACAGGTTATTTAGCTGGAAATGCTCATGCCACAAGTCGGACCATAACTGGAATGGAAATTGCACTACGCTGACGGAATGTCAAATTCATGAGGAAAGCTGATGGCAGTTCTAAGCTATTTACTCCACCCTAGCTAAAACTATAGTAAAATTCCCATTAAAATTTTTGTATCTCTATTTATATGTTATTCCACAGTTTATGTGGTTTACAACTTGTTTCCATGCTATCTGCAATTATTGCATATAAGCATATCCTACTATTCATCTGCTAGCTGTATTCTCTGCTTCTCTCTGTTTTTCACCTTTTGTTTATCACGGTCATGGAATCTCCTGTTTGTCTTCTCTTTGTTAGTACGTCTCTTTCCCTGTCTCCTCTACTTTGCCAACTCTTATTCTCCTTCTATCTCTCTACCTCGTTTTATAATAACTAATCAGTGCAAACTGGGAGATTAAAATGATTCTGTAGTTGTACTGAATGCTGCAGTCATGTTCACGTTTCATCCAAATGGTCCTTCAAATTAACACTTCTGAGAATTCTCTATAGAGGCACATAAACATGTTTGTGAATTTTACGTTTGATCTTCCGTGTCCCAACAAATCTGATTTAAGGTCAACATCTAAACAGCCCCACATCTACTTGACATGAACTAGATGTCTGTGGCTACTACAGCCCAGTATACAGGGTTGCAGTAGCCATCAATTATACTTCAAATTGACATGTATTACTTTATAAACCTGTACACATCAATTTAATGTGGTTGCATAAAATAACCATCAGAAAGGACAGAACTGAGCAGTGAATTCCAATGTCAACACTAAATTTACACAGCACATCAAATTGATGTGGTCTAGTTCAGCATTTCCCAAACTGTGGGTTGCAACCCAAAAGTAGGCCGCAAAGCTCTGGCAAGTGGGTCACCAAATATTTTCTAAAAACATTTATTTTTTGGAGCAACAAAATTTGGCTATGATTGGATTATAAATAGCTGTTGTGGTTTCCTTTTAATGCTTTTAAATATGCCAATTTCCAAAACGCTGTACTAAATCCTCATATTTCGATGCCAATTTACGAAGTGAAGTTTAGTACACAATGCTTAGGGCCGAATTTTACAGTGAGTACCCAGACTGCCAAGATATTCACAAGTGGGTCCCGACCCAGAGATGTTTGGGAACCGCTGGTCTAGTTGCATTGAGGCTACTGCAACACATTATTCAATTGCTGGTGACAGCAAGTGATAGTCGTATGTTGTCATATGGGAAGCGATCACTGTTCTGAAATGTGTTCCTGGGGTTTCAACATCATTTAATTCTGATATTAATATCATTTTTGCATCAAAGCAATTGTATAAGTTATAGGATATGCTTTGTTTGATGTTTGCTAAGATGACACTGTCTATCACCAGACTAATTTCCTACTACTGTCACATTCATGAAGGTCTGGAGTGCAGCTAGCCAGAGTCCAATTACTGAACGTAACCTATATATGACAGATTTTATTACGTGATTAAGGTAGAATCTTTCTTTGGCCCACTTGCATAAAAGCAATATTGCCGCCTCAGATTGTGAGAGACAGATAGCTGCAGCTCTACAGATATTCTCCAATAAATAAGTGAGTCATTACGTGATGAACATGTCAACAAGTGTTGCATGGAGAACTCATTCCAAGCTAGAAAACTTGGAAAATATTATTTTTATGCACAATAGAACTTTGCAGCCGCAGACAGTGATGAGGTTCACGCAAAAACACACGCAGACCATATGGATACATTGCAAACACAAATTATAAAGAAAACGTGGTACAAGTCACAATTTGTTCCCAACATATCTGATGAATTTCGTATGGTGAAGTGCAACTGTCATCAAAACAATTTCTTAAATATTCCTACATGTATCACATAAATTTACAAAATTTTATAATTTATATCAACAAATAAATTTTTTCAAGAAATATGTCTTACCTTGTTCCATGCTCACTGATTATTAACTTATTTTTTGGGAAATCGCTAATTTCGATGTTGAGCTTTCAGTGCTCTATTCTCTCACAATCTGTGGTGGCCAAATTGTTCATAGGCAGGCAGGCTTAAAAGTGCTTCGACTTTTTGATATTTCACCCTCTCATATAATAAACATGAAATAACCAGGAACAGATTGTAATTTATACACCAGACCTCTGCATGATAATAAGTGATTTTCACAAATGTAAACAAATCTTTTGATTATAACTGCTTATAAAACTGCTAATTTGAAGCTCAATAAGCCACAATTTACTTTTGGATCAGACACTGAATCCTCAGATGTAAAAAAGCCATTTTCAAGAGAATGTTGAAGACTTCCAGCCTTAATTTTGGTAGTTGTCATTTTGTAAATTGTGTGATAGTTCCAGTTCTATGCATGAAGTTAATATAGATTTGTCTTATTGCATGTTTAGGAGCTACACATGGGTATTTATTAAGACTTCCAGTCAAAACCTAGGATCCTTTTGCATTAGCAGCTGCTTTTTTACTTGGACAATGAGATTTATTATTGGTTATTAGTTGTTGACAGATATCTTGCCCTCTGCGTACCTGTTCAAATGAGACATTACCAGTTTCACCTGTAGCATAAATTTCATGACAATTCAAGTAAATTACATTTTGTCCAATATTTAGTAATGATGTATGAATTTCATACATTTTCCCTTTAACACCAATCAAATTCTTCATAGTTTGCAACTGTCAAAGTATTCAACAATGTTTCTTCACAGTTTAATTCAGTTCCTAAAAGTGGAAGTACTCTGTGATATCTTATTTTAGTCCAGGTTTGATTTTGCCTGTCATAAGTGCCTAATATTGTAAACTCAGTAAAGCTGTACAGACAGAGGCTGCAAGTGAGAGGAGATAAAGTTGTGTGAATAAAATTTTATGTGATTACATCCCATTACACATGCACAACTTTATCTTCTCTCACTATGAGCAATACCACATTTGTTTTGTTATTCGCTTCCTTACAAGAACAATAACTGCAATATTAAAGAGCATAACGGAACCTCAGCCAAATATCCCAATGCACTGAAATTCATCTGAAGACAAGACTGGCCATACACCAGCCATAAAAATGAATGCCCCGAGCACAATCATCCAGTAGCCCACAAGGAAACACTGGGCACCTGATCACGGCAACTCTAAGAGATAGGACAATCTCATATACAAGTTATGCACAACACCAATCACAAATACTTGAAGACAACAAATAATGAGGCTGCCTCCAGAATAATGTACACCTTAGAAGCATAAACTATAGTACTTCAAACCCAAGAAATTGGATGCTACTGTCTAATGAGCAGCAGGACAGATGGGTGCCTTGCAGGCTGCCATACAGTTAGATTCGACTCGTGTGAAACTTGTACCATGTACTACAAAACAAGTTCTAGTATTATGTTTTAATACATCTTGTGTGTTAAATAAGTAGCATTGGGAGGCATGGCACAGCCACAAATAAAGCTGCTTTGTGTGTAAAAGGGTTGTGCATAAATGGAAGGTTATTCTGTCGCTTTAGCTCAAGTTTTCTGTTCTCTGGTCCTATGTTATAGATGCGGGTATCAGATAACCTATGGTGTGCACTGTGCAGCCAAACATAATACCGGCCTTTTTCTTCTATGTTCCTCCTAGTTTCCCTGTGTTTCTTCCTTGTTTTTCTCTCATATTGTCCTTCTGATGTTTCTTCTCACTTCTCTCATATTTCTACTCCATCTAACTCTTCTCTTCCAAAATCCATCCTCTGTTAAGTTTTTCTGCTCTTCACTCTTGTTTCCCTGGCCATGTCTACTACTTTCCGTTTGCTTCATTTTCGTCTTTCACACATGTCCCATGTCTCTTTCTCCTTGTCTTCTTTCTATTTCTTCTCTTCCATCTAACAATTCCCATTCTGTACTCATCATTTATGTCTTCATCATCTGCCACCCTCCTAAGCAAGACTTTCCTCTTCTCCGCATCTCCTGCTTCATTTCCTTCTTACTTCTCTTCTCTTCCTTTCCTTCTACGTCTCATCCTCTCCACTTGCCTTTCCTTTTTCTCCAGCTGCTCCCTCCTCCTCTTTTCACATTCTTAGGCAGGAGGTCCTGAACGGAACAGATCAATCGCAGCTGATCAGATACCACACCACTGTCGGTTGCTTTCCTAATGGACAGTAATGCACGACCATCTGACTCCCTGCTGCTGCTGCTGCTGCTGCTGCCAGATTTATTCATATCGCCTGATGATACTATTATAAGTGCAAGAATCCGGAATAAATAAAAATGCGAAACAGCGATCGTTCAAACCTGGTGCATGACGGAGAAAGACATTTGCGTCTCTAGATGAAATTAAGTTGATTAGATGAAATCAATCGGTCGATTGATCGAAAAACCTTATTAGGTTCCACAAAAGTGGCACGTTCCTTAAGTCACTGCAGTTGGAATCTCAGAGGATTGCATGTTTGAGAATCAGACAAGCCCCAAGCTTAGCAGTTGTCCATCAGGAAAGCTGCTACGCTGAAGCAATGCACTGGCTGGCATGGGCAGCTTTCTAGTGCTAATCCCAGACTGGCTTCACCAGAGCAGCAAATATTTAACATGAATGACACAACATAGCACAGTAATCTTTCAAGTGTCACCTAAATTCAATGTATATTTCTACAGTATACATGTCATGTGAAACTGTATTAGAGCCATTGCATTATACCTTTTCTCTATCTAACTGAGAGCTCATACACAGGGCCTTTGAGAGGCTCTTAAGATACACGACGTATTCTGTTACATTATCAGATCAATTTCCTGTCAGGTATGATAAATTTAATGGACAGAACATTAACCTACATTAGAAGTCATTTCAAAGAACCATGATACAGAACACAATATCAAAATTAATGGGACATTTCTGGGATGACTTAAATTTAGGAACTCTGAGGGAGAAATATTCCCCTTATTAGGAAGTTAACAATATCCTTCCTAATATTTTTTACAACTCATGGAAATTTACTGCATTACCTGATACAGGAACCATTACTGCCATTGTATCTTTATTGTACTCCAAAAAATCTAAACCCAAGTGGTAATCGCATAAATCAGAGGTTTTCAAACTGTGGTACGCATACCCCTGGGGGTACGCCAGGTGTCGCTAAGGGGTACGCGAAAAATTTCAAAAAATTAAAATTTTCTATAAGTTTATGGACTTCATGTCCATCTTTCTTTCATTAGCTATTCTACATCCACCGTTTGCTTCTCTTTCTGTACATTTCTATGAGTTTATGCCATCCTTCTTTGATTAGCTATTCTATGATTTTTTAAACGTTGAAACGTCACAGCCTCGTCATTTATTTCTTTCGCAATTAGTAATTAGGCGCACATAGTAGTCTACTACATACCATCGACGTAATACAGTATATTTAAACCAACAATGGATAAATGGTTGAAACAACCACTTAAAAGGAAGTCAGAACCTCTCAATGCAGCCGTTAGTCCAGGAAAGAGACCATGGATGCAGATCATGCAGTTTGTTGAACTATCATGTGATGGTGGTTTGAAGAACGAATTCAAGAAAGACATGTTGTGTGATTTTTGGCTGAAAAAAGCTGAATATGGATTAATTTCTGACCGAGCTTTAAAATTTTTTATTTCCTTTCAGCATGTCATATCTGTTTGAAACGGGTTTTTCAGCTATGCTTGCGATCAAAAACAAGTACAGAACAAAGCTTGAACTCGAACCAGATTTGCGTTTGAAATTGACAAATATTAAACCAGATAATATTGTAAATCTGTGCCTGTCAAAACAAGCACACTGCTCACATTAACACTTTCTAATAGTGATTTTATTTTTCCTTTTTGTTGATATGACTACATTTTAAAGTTAAAATTAGGCTATCTATACTGCTATAAAATTTTCTAACTACGACTAATACCTATTTTCACCAATGATTAAAATGAGTTGTTAATTTCAAGGGGAATTCACGCTCACATGTTGTTTTTGATCTGACATTGCTGGGGGTATGCCAACATTCGAATTTTTTACCTGGGGGTACAAAAAAAATAAAGTTTGAAAACCGCTGGCATAAATTATAATTAGTAACTTCTAACGCACTGGCATCAAATGCACAAAGCATCAACTGATGGCACACCAAATGCAAATAGCAAGGCGGCAGGCCAATATCCAGAAGATCATTCTAATAATGGTAGATGAATAATTTGAAAAAGGTAATCATAAGTTGTGAATAAAATGGCATAATGGACTGAGCAGAATGAACAGAAACAGTAAGAGAGTTCCAAAATCTATATCCAGTATCTGGAAAAGCTCACTGACCAACAGGATATCCCATAAAGCATGCACAGTCCTGTAAGCAAAAAGAGACTAAGCTATCCAGAATTCAGAACTGAAGACTTCATTATCCCACAGTTGATGTGAATCCCATACTAATAAGTTCTTCTCACGAAAACAAAATCAAGTTCCGCAGATTAGAGGAATTAGAGCACCAGGAAGAAAGCAGAAGCTCTCAATGCCAAATGAGTAACTGGAGAGCGATCATGGAAAGTACCGTTCATTTTGTCCATGATAAGAATAACAAATGATCCCCAGAGGAAGCAATTCCACTGTTCAGCTCCCTTTAATCATCACAAAACCGTATGACCCTGTACACTGAGATATCTGAATCACTGCAAGAATAGAAATTGCAAGAAAACAACTGCATTACATCAGTCAGATCGCTTCCATCTGTCACATCAGATAGGATGCAAAAGACAAAAACCCAGTTGATGCTGAATTGAAGCTATACACACAACAAGGGTGTGGACTTCAAAATTCTAAGTATGTAATCCAGTAAAACAAATATATGAATTTTACAGTGTTACTAATAGCAAACGTTAAAGTTAAGTTTCGGAGGGTGGGCCTGTTGTACCAAAACACAGGTTTTATAGATTTTCTTGTCACTTGTTGCTCACAGCATCCATCAAGAGACATGAATTTGAATTCCTACACAGTGGGATATACATTCTGTTAACAAAACTTGCTGCACACTCTGGGGCAAGTTCACCAGCCAAAGAGTAGAAGAAGATTCAATCTTGGATGAAGTCATACTTTCCCTCTAGTTCACTCAAGTCTTAATGCTGCTGGGCACACATCCCATCCTCATACTCTCAGCTGCAGTGTGCCTCCTTGGGGTTCTGTACTCAGTCTCCTCCTCCTCCTCCTCCTCCTCCTCCTCCTCCTCCTCCTCCTCCTTCTTTATGCCTTTGCAATCAGCAAACTCATTTCTTCATCTTCAGTTCATCATTACTTCTATGCTGATGATACATAATTCTTCACATTATCATTTTCTCCTCAATTAATTATCAACAGAAGATGAGGAAATGAGTTTGCTTTGTTTTCTGACTTGATGTCAGACCAGATCAATGTACAGGTCAGAAGACTGTGCCAACATTTTCAAGACGAGTCTCTTCTGGAAATTGTTGGTTCCAAACACCCTAGCCATAGCTTTGGCCAGCAATGGATCTGCTTAGCATGCAACCCTAATGGCAAACACAGAGCAGCTCACGTAAACTGATCTTATGAAATCCGATGTCTTTGAAGCCAATGCCACATGACTCACCTAGGGTCACAGAACAAGAGATTCCCTTAACTAAGTTAGTGTTGAACTCAGTAACAAGATGCTGCATAAATAAGTAAACTAAGTTAGCATATTCTTTATTTAACCAGCTGACAAAGAAGCACTCTTGTGCACATACATGTACGATAACAAATGTGATGCAATCTGACAAAATCAGGCTTATGTCGCAGAACCAATATTCACAAATAAAATTAATAAAAAAATATTTCTAGACTGATTTTAGCTGTAATATATGGCGAATAAGTACATCATGCAGTGTGCTACACGAAAATGCAAAAAAGTAAAAATCGATTTATGACCTTTTAACTGCAATCAACCACTATATCTATGATACAGTCATCCGACATAAGCCTGGTTTTGTCAGATTGCCTCACAAATAATGCAGATAAAACATCCTAACCAAAAAAAGTCTTCCTCATAAGGTTATCGACTTTGAGCAATATTCTGTCATGCAACCATTTCTGTGGAAATTACAATCTAATGAAAGCCTCGCCATTTCCTGTATACGAAAGCTCAATTGTTCTGCAAAAAGCCTTGTTGCTATTCTCAACATCTACCGAGAACTGAATAACAAAAGACAAATAGCTCAAAAACACACCAACTCCAGCAGAGCAGATATGAATATGGTGAGCTCAGTAACCTTTGTATGCTGGTGACAAATTGAAATCGAAGTGAATGGGCAAATCGGAGCGAGGGCCGCATTAGACGATATCAGACCACCCGCATTCTCCAAGGAGTGGCACTTGGCATTGAGACCGACGGCCTCCACCTTCCATTCAGGCTTTGCATGGGACTATAAAGCTTGGCAATATCCTGTTGACAGCAATCTTCGGTTGTATGGGGCTCGTGTGCCCGAGTCCCTGGAGCTCCATTAAACCCGGCCTAAGTCCGATCTTGACCACTGCCTAAGCGGACGGTGCACAGCGATAGACGTCACATTATATGTGCCTGTGATCTACAAGATGGCCTTTGGAGAAGCATAGAAGTTGAAAAGCTACAGAAACTCCATTGTGGTGGCGGCTGCTGCCGTGTCATAAATCGTTAAAGCAACATGTCCCCGGTGACTCGAAAATGTCAGGCAAACAAGAAAACACAACTAAACTCTGCTCTCACTACAATTCACTTCAGCATAGTGTTAAACTCTGATATAGACTCATGACCACATCTAAAAGTATTCCCCATAGACTACATCTGTGTGTCTCAGCAGACTCAACTTCTGCAACTTTACAAACACTGGGTAAATTTTAAAAGCTAATGAGCAAACATATAAAGGTTATATTTGGGCAGAAATACAGGAAATTTAGAAACTGGAGTAAATGCAAAAAGAATATTGTCACATCATATGACACCCACACTCCTGTCAAATTTACCGGAAGTCAAGTTTTCAGGAACCACTGGCGTTAGAAGCAGGATGTAGCTTGTGCTAGCATAGGTTTCGTTTCAGTGTGCAAAACACTGTGTTTGAAAGTCAGTATTGACTGGAAATGCCATAACTGGTCTGTATTGCCCAAAACCACAAAAGGATAACCTTGAACAAGTCCTTAATGTACAATAACTCAGTGCATTCAATCAATGCTTTGTCATTAGACACAGTGGTCCTAAATACAGAGAAATGATTCCTCTGATGAGTGAGTCGGCTCTCTTGAAGGGGTGCCATTTAAATTTGCAATTACAATTACAAATATCTATAAAACAAACAAACTAATCAGAATATTTCAAATTCAAATATTAGAATTAAATAAACCGGACAATAATAACAAATTAATTAAACAGTATCATAATGTCTGCAGCTCACAAACTTCATTGATCAACAAGACATGATTATTTCAAAACCAATAAAAGATTAATAAAGTATTATACTTTGGCGATTGTACATTGTACCAAAAACAATAATAACATCTTAAGCTGTCACGTCTCTCTGTGAAACATATGAAAATTGGAAACTTCAGGATCAAGCATAGAAAATGATATTGGAAGATGGGATAAGGAAAGAAAAGCCGATCTCTACCAAATGCCGGCAATAACGGTCACTGTCGATCAACAGAGCGGTCACCAGTTGCCTGCCTGTGCTTGTAGGTCAACTGACGATAAAATCCTCTTCAAGCAGAGAAGGCAGTCAACTGTCCAGTTCGGTCAATATTTGACCAAGACGACAGAGCAGCGAATCAGGGTGACATGAACTGTCTCAAAGAGTTAATGAACTGCATCGAAAGAAAGCAAATTAGATGGTAAATGAACAATGCCAAATCACATAAAACAAACCCTTCTGCAACTAAGCAAGAATCAAACAAGCAAAAGACCTCATTTGGCTCTGATTTTTTATATGCAAGTCTGTTAATAAGAACTGACACCAGTGCCATGGAACAGGTTAAAACTGTGCTCATTTTGGATGAATGAATTACATTTTTTTATTTGTTTAACCCTTTCACGACAAACATGTCGTACTAAAAGTGACTGGGAAACCAATGCAGCTGGCCGTTAAAGGTATAACACACACATCTCTCAGTTCTCAATTGAATTTAAGACATACATAGAGTGGCTGTCACAATTACACAATGCGACAACCACTAAATGTTATTTAACCGTTGATGAAAACGTGTACTAATTGGATCAGGTTGAATTTCTAAATTAGTCTTAGATGGCATTTTACAGCAAGCAAATCATGTACCAGTAAACATGCCAATCAAGTAATGACAACTATAAATTGGTCAAAAAAACAAGTTATTTATTACCAAAAGGTGTTAAATCTACAAGAAAATACAAATTAAACAAAAGAACAAGAACTAATGAATACCATAATGAAAAACAATTGAAATAGAAATGAGTGAACAAATTGCATATAATGCAAAACAATTTATTTTCTCCACTAACTTTGCAGTTAAAGCTCAAAACTTATATCAGACAAATTTTAATAAATAAACTACGATGTTAAAATCCGACCATTCATTATATAGGTCTACTGAGGGCCTCTGTGTCGATTTTCAGGTTGCGCTGTGTAATCAGAATAAAGACTCTAGCTGATGACTTGAGAAGGAGCAGTTACAATTGAAAACTACACTGTGACCTAACGCTGTCTACATCTTCCACACCAAAAAGCACCTTGCACTGAGGCTGTGTTATAATCAGGTCTTTTTCTAAAAGGAAACTACCGGTTTTAGACACTAGCTGAGGTCAATTTGCTTGTACATCCCTGATTGTGTTGTTAGAATGAAACAAGTCATGAGGATACACAAATATTCATTACAATGCTGATAAACACAAATATTTTATGTAACCGTCACACATTATTATGTTTGTAAACTCTCACAATTTCACAGCATTGTAAAAAGTAATTGAGTTCGAACCAACATCAAGACACTAGTTAACAGAATCTAACAGATACAGTGACAAATTAAAAACTGATATAAAATATTGAGAATCAGTCTTAACTACTTCACTGCCACAGGCAAAATTACTGGTGCCACACATAATAATAAGCTAAAAATGTGAGAATTTAAAAATACACCGACTGATGCAGATTCATTGTTTTGCCAGTTATGTCAGAAGTGCAAAACAAAATTATGCAAAAATTAAGGTATATTTATAAGTATTTGCAAAAAGCACATATCTTAAACCAAGAATAAGAAACAGAATTCAAGAAGCAGTCTGCAAAATGATCCATTAGGCAATAACAGAAACAATTTTTGAATCACAAAACAAAAATTGTTCAGCAAATTGGAAGCTGAGTTCAGCTATAATGCTTCCATATAGTACAGTAATTTAGATGATTCTCTGTGACTACTACTGCCAACAGCATCTACTCAGACTCCCAGTACTTCACTTTGTTATGCCACAGTCCAAAGCAAGGCACTGTGCAGTAGCCTGGTTTACCGGGACTGATATGATCATGTGAAACATATAAACCATAGTACTGTTCAGCAGTGAAATTGTTGACATCAACAGACAAACCAGTCGCATCCTCAAAGGGGCATAGCATGGGTAATTCATGGGAAGCAGGCTTCCATACAAAGTTGGGACAATGATAAGTCACATTATTATCAGACTCTGTTTTGATTTGGATCTGTCAGTCTTCATCATCGCTATCATCATTTGCATCCTGTACTGCTCGCACTTTGCAGTCAGATTTATCGTCTAAATCGCAACAAAGATCAGAGTAACTTTCTGAATTGCTTCCATAAACTGCCTGCAAGACATCAGCTACAATAATTTTATGCTTTGCCAGTTTTATTTAGATCTCGTTGCTGCTTCTTAGCTACCACACTGGAAGTCGCTCATATAAAAATTATGTAGCCCAAATCTAGCAAAAACCTAATCTGTTATTTACACCATACAGCATAAAATTATTCATGCCAGCACTTCCCTCAGTCTCTCTGTGTTTGCACCAGAATAATCTTCTGCTGGCTGCCGGATATATCCGGTGTGTGACAGCAAAGGGGTTAATTACAAGAAAGTCATACTCTATATATACACTGTGTCCCGATGAAAAGTGGACCCCTAGAAAATGTGTCATAACTCGGTCAAAACCTTTAGCATTTGACTGAAATTTTAAAAACGGAAACAGTAGCCATATCACCACCAAATCCTAACGCCGTTTGGAAATGTTGGCGAATTTGTCACTTTTATGAACGTTTGAGATGCAGCACTGTAAAAAGGAAGTTTCCAACATACAAGAGCCACAAGAAGGTGAAGTTCAGCTACATCTGGTGTTCAAAATGTCCTCCTTGTTCACGGACACACGACCATAGACGTGGACGCCACTGTTTGATGGCCCGGTCGATGATCACGTGGTCAAACAACTGCCACTCTTCAATCAGACGAGATCAGGTGATCGGCGTCACGAATGCGGGATCGCGTTTATGCGGCGGCTGGAACGTGCAAGAAACAGGTGCCTGCTGAACGTCTCATCAAGAGTAGCAGTTGTTTGACCACGTGATCAATACTGATCATCGACCGGGCCATCAAACAATGGCTTCTACGTCTACGGCCGTGTGTCCGTGAACAAGGAGGACATTTTGAACACCAGATGTAGCTGAACTTCACCTTCTTGTGGCTCTTGTATGTTGGAAACTTCCTTTTTTCAGTGCTGCATCTGAAACGTTCATAAAAGTGACAAATTCGCCAACATTTCCAAACGGCGTTAGGATTTGGTGGTGATATGGCTACTGTTGTTGTATTTAAAATTTCAGGCAAATGTTAAAAATGTTGACCGAGTTTTGAAACTTTTTTTAGGGGTCCACTTTTCATCGGGACACAGTGTATATATAGTCATTCGTATAGAACATTGAATTTGATAAATCGAAAAAGCAAGAAGCACTTAAATTTGACTAAAATCAGAGCAGTTGCTGAGTAGTTGCACCTATTATACTTTTACACTTAAAAAAACAAAACAAAACTAGTACATGGAAGCGTATCTAAAAAAAGGCAGGCCAAAGGTAGATGATTTGTTCACACAGTTCTACAGAACAGGTCAAAGGATCTTTTGGTTTGAAATATTATCACAACAAAGCAACAACAAATCACTTTTTGCAGTGGCACTCATTTATTAACCCTAGAATGATGTCAGGTTGAGTTTGCCAGATGGTTAGATTATTATGGACAGCAATAAACCATGCTTGGCATTCCTTAACTTCAATGAGCTTGGAAGCACCATAATAGCTCACACAGCAAAATCCATATTTTTGGCTGAGGTTATTTGCTTGTACATAAACTTACAATTCTGCCTTTGTAATTAATCTTTAAGCACCTTGTAAAGAGCACCATAGATAGGGTTGCAGATACATGGATAGCCTAAGGAGGACAGAGAAAGCCTGAGAGGAGGTCGCGCTGAATGCTTCACTCTGCACTTACTTCAGAGTCGGATGGTCTCCTGAGTAACCAAAAATTAGCACTTTGACCACAGAGTCTCATAGGCAGTCACATTACAGATCTACATGTATTGTAACATTGCTCAGATCAAGGGCTAGACACATCTGGAAGATATAGAGCTGCAAATAAAAATAAACAAGTAAGTAGATTGGACTCTCAGCCTGGTAGACACCGAGGGGACCAAAGGGACAACATGTGCGTTCTTAAAAACTGTCATGAAATAATAGTCAATAGTCCAATACAACAAACATACAAAAGATGGACATATTCCAGGTTTATAGCTTTGCCTGCCGGACAGAGGACATGAGGCCAAAAAGGAGGACATGTCCTCCTTTTGTCGGACGTCTGGCAACCCTAACCATAGACCACCTGACTTAAAAGACCTCTCAAGACAACAGCACCTAAGTAAATCCAACAATGTTATTCCTTTCTGTTACTTTAACCACTTGCATCCCTCACCATTTGACATTCTATGAAATGCAACATGGTGTGCACTGAATTGCAAATCCTTCAGCCAAGACTATCAGTATCCTAATAGTCAGTACCATTGTTGGTCCTCAACCACATTAGCAGTAGCTAACAATACAAGCAGTGACTTTGATGGCATTTGATTAATTAACCAGTCCACACCGAGGAAAAGAGTCCACCATTACTTACAGAAGAACACTAGACTAAACACCGATGCATGCTACATTACCCAAAAAGGCAATCACATGCACACTCAAATTAGATTTCTGCGACACTCTTTTCATCATTCTGCTAAACTGGTTCCAAAACCAGCTCCGACCCACACCCGCCACTATGGTTCATAAATTTTCCGCGACTCTTTCAACCACCATGTTTAAATGTGACAGTTCTTATCGGTATATGTTGATCGTTTGGAATGGCACCCATCACAGCAGTTTGCACCGCAGCAGGGTGCCTGGAAACAGCCCAGATTGCGGCCGCTATACTCGCCGACAGATTGCATTATACGGACTGCACGGCGCGTCCTGGCAATATTCAACCGTTCGTAAATCCGTCCAATTTATCAGGAGTCACAGATCAGAATGATGATGTCAATTGAAAAATGGAGAATAAATCAAGAATGCTTATTACGCCGCCGCATGTGCATTGCATCATCTGATTTCCCAGGACGCAAGAGGAGATGAGCGTACTAATAATGGCGCAACTGGCGCCATGCAGGCCCAACATGTACATGGCACATTGGAGACACATACCACTGGAGACACCCACAACATAACTTTAATCCTGCCAATGGATCAAAGACGGATGACTCTGTCTTTCTCATCTCATTTCCTTTTATCCACCATGTGCCTAGCAAAAACGGTGTGGTGTGATCAGCCAATGCGGTGGACCACTCCTTGCATTCACACTGTGATGGAACAGCACAGGCTAGACAACAACAAAACAACCTAAAATCCACTTTAGTGGTCCACTGTGAGCTGAGATGCACGACTGGCAGCAAAAGCAGACCACGAAAACTTTAAATCTTCAGAAGCAGTGAAGGCACGTGAAGTAATTGGATTGTTTCATTAAAACAAATTTAGAAAGAGCAGCTGATGCTGTCTATGGCATTAGAGCACCTTTAACATTTAGACATACACATGCACATGTTCACACAGACAAATGCACTCACTGCCACAGAGTATAGATAGATCACAAGACGCACATGCACACAAACACACACACACACACACACACACACACACACACACAATAAAACAAGTAAATTCACAAAACAATGTTTTGTAACAAACGTCATATTGCACAACAAAAGATATTTCTTCAGTTACACCTCAACAAGCATGTCAGCAAAAGTTATTAGTGCCAGACAGATTCACACATTGGTAGACAAGATTACATATAAAATAACAAACAGAAGCTAAACAGAAGTAAAATGAACATTCAAATGATTTACCTGGTAAGTGGTAAAAGTTGAAAAATGAAAGCTTAATTTACAGTTGCAACCATAGGTACTAGCAACTTCAACAATTTGTGTGATGGTGACTAAGAAACCTCCACAAAGGTGGAAAGTTTGATTTGCAAACAATGCACTCTGATGGTATAAAGAATTAAGCTTAAAATGATAACATAACGACTTACTTGTTATAAGAATTTCTCTGTCTAAGTATTTGTATTTTAAATTTTGTTATGATGCCCTGCAACAGCAATAATTTCACCATGTCCCCTTGGTGCCCTACATTGAAATCCTGTACATCAATCATTAAGTAAATGGCAAAGTCATGTAGCTATTCATCTTCAGCTGTTCTCTTAATGGCAGCCTCAGAGGCATTTCAATACACTCCAATTTAATATACTTATAAACATTCAAAACCCCTAGGAACAGCAACTTAGGCTGAGACATGTTTTGTGGTACTTTAACTGGCAATTTCTCAAGTAGCTGCACAGGACCTACATCTTCAAGTTAACCTTTTGTGTGCCAGATATTTTTAGCCCTTGTTCAGGCCTTGGCCACATATTTTGGGGGTTTTGATATATATATATTCGTTAATTGAAATCTGAGTGACAAACCACTGAAGGCAGAGTTAAAGTGTACACATTAACATTTTTTACAAATGAATTTTGAACTAGGCTATGTCATTTAAGTTAAGCTTCTGTTTAAGCTTCTATTTTTTAGATATGACAGGTGGAAAAAAAGAAAAAGATGACTGATGTGATAAAGTCTGATCACAAACACAAGTTCACCCCGGGTTTCAGATAGCATTTATGTTCTGATTGTGGATATATTCACCACACATTGCCACTGGCATTTTTCCTCAGCCTTTCTCTTCCCTCTTCATGGATACGCCTGAAGTCCATTTTACTTGTTAGTGATAGCAATGACTTCAGTCAGGAGTGCCTCTGAATCTTTGAGTGGCATTCTTATAAATGTTCGATTACAATTACAATTACAATTACCATAGAAGCCATTTACATTTTCTTGTGATGTGTGACCTACTGGAGGATGGTAACAGAAGTGATATTGGAGGTGATGATGACACTTAAAGTTCGGGTGATGACCAAAAACACTGCAATGATGAATGGAATTGTGCATCGAGTGGTTCCAGTGCAGAAAGTAGTGACCTAGAAATGTTGACAGTAGTAGTCATAATGATACCTGTAGTGCACAAGAGTGGGCAACTACTTTCCTGTCAACATGTCTACCAAAGCAGTTCACAGCAGATGAAAGACTCCTAGTTGTGCTTCCACTTGATTCCACAGCTTCACAGTACTTCGACCAGCTCTTCCCTGCTGCCCTTTGGAGAATGTTGGTTACAGAAGCAAACAGTTATGAAGAGGAGAAAGGCAAGTCTAATGATGAAACAAGTGATGGTGAAATAAAGCATTCATTGGTATGTGTTTAGCCACGAGTATTCACAGACTACGGCGAATCATGGACTACTGAAGCAGCAACTGGGTTTTAGAAGTTCCACTGTTTGCACAGGTCTCTTTACAAGGATCAGATTCTGGTTTCTGTGGTCACATCTTCATCTTGTAAACAATAGTGATTGTCTTCCAAGAGATGATCCAAAGCATGACAAGCTGTTCAAGATCTGCCCTTTTAGTAAGAAACTGAATGATACTTGTGCTGATAGCTACACACCACAACAGAACATTTCTGTCAATGGAAGTAGTTCATTTCAAAGGTAGACCTACCATGATGCAATATTTACCAATGAAGCCAGATTTTGTGTACATCGTGCACCTGCTGTGGATGTCTCGTGAAGTTTCAGACATACACTGGTAAACAGCTTGGGCAAGAACATGATCTGGCTCACTGTGTTGGTGAGTGAGTGGCGGTATTGATGGAGGAACTGAGAATATCAAGAATTCATGGGAAGTTCGTTCAAGAGTTGAGGTGCAGTGTGGGATATAGATTGGTGGGAGAACTTAAGGTCAGTAGTGACTGGAGGATGGGGGAGAGAGAGAGCATGAACCTGTCCACACAGAACTTCATCCATCTCATTACACAAAAACCTATAACCTCTGAAATCATAGAAAAATCATGCAGATACCTTCCACCATGCTGATGTATGCAGGCAAATGAATTAAGTGATGATAAAGCTGCATAATTTGGACTGGATATCCTTAATTACTGTCACAAAATTGGTTGTTTCTTACCTCATGGTAGAAGTTGCAACCCACTTATAAACCCCAGAGGCAAATCAAATATAAGCAAATGGAGCACAATAAATTGACTAGTTGAAAGTACAGTATCCACTGAAAGCATCTCATGCCACAAACGGAGTCAGGCAAACGGGAAACAAGCTTACAGCAGCCCAAGATGTATTGCCTTGCTTATCATTACAACTGATCGATCCCTAGTTGTAGGAGAAAGAAAGACAAAGAACAGAAATGGCAGAGACAGACAGACAAACAGACACAGAAAGAATGCAACACAAAGAGAGAGGGGCAGGCAAAGGCAAAGAGCCAGACAGTATGCGGGAGAGTGGAACTCAGAGAGACAGACTGGGGAAACATAGACAGACCGGCATAAACCGGAAGATGAGTATCGAAGGCAATGTCTCCTGTCATGAACTCATCATCATTAAACGAACTTAAGCACCAACGAGTCGTTTGACTGGAGCACTTTGTTCATTCCACCTTTACTACCATGTTTATGACTGCGGTGGTTCTGAATGCATTAGGAGAACGCTCCAAAGTATTCGATCCCATCCATCGCCTGCCTCGCTACAGAAAGACATCCTGACATGGCTGTATAGGAAGCTAGGGGATTCACAGTTGCCAAAACTACTGGACCAGCATGACTGCTTTAATGAACCATCCGAACAATTGTAATTCTTCAGCGTGTCCAGCAAGGAAAGCCTGTCGATAAGAAATAATCCGAGTGCTTTGGCAAACTATGTCACATGGCAAATTGCCCACTGAAACAGTGAAACAGTCTAATCCTACATGAGTTGCGCAAAGCCAACCAATGCACGACCTTTGTCTGATGTATGGGACCGTCGTCAGAACGCATCCCTTGCACAGCCTTGCAAATTACTCATAGATAGCAGACAGAGACAAGACAGTGCAGTTTTAGTTACAATCAAGCAGCACTAGAATCATTTAGCTCAGTGCTTCCCAAGCTTTTCAGTGTCACGTACCGGCAGGAATTAATTTTCAGTGTCACGGACCGGCACGAATTTTTTCCACTGCAGGAGGACTGGTGCCCAATTTATTAATTACCAGGATTTTTCTCTGTCTCGATCACCTAAAATAAATTCCCCAAAATTATTTGTATTAAAGTTGATTTAAACACATGTTTAGCTAATTCTGTGACTCTAATGCCCTTTAAATGCTAGCCTAATGTGTTTTTGCTATGATTTAAAAAAATGTAATAGCCATTTCTTGATTCCTAGACAATTGAACCAGTTTCTTGACTCACTTTGCGGACCGGCAACTGAGGGTTCACGGACCGGCACTGGTCCGCGGACCACCACTTTGGGAAGCACTAATTTAGCTCACTCCCTGCTACTCTTGTTTACGTTATCTTTTAGATTACTGCTTATCAATGCCGACCAAATGTGAAAATACAAACAGCTCCTTCAACAGAGAAATAAACTTCTAATATCAAAATTTCATAATACAAATATAAATACCTGTAAAATAGCAACCATGCTGTAGGAAAGCTGAATTATTTGCATGGTGCTTGGTTAAGATCAGAAGTGAAAGGAATGATCTGTTGGCAACCTGGCAAGGAAGGTTTCCCCCACTGGAAGCAGTGAGGGAGGGTCTAGGACTTTACCCCCGGCCCATTACCCCCTGCCATTACCCCCCTGCCATTACCCCCCGCCATTACCCCCCGTCCCGTATAATAATATATCATAATTATAATTATAATTAATAATATATAATATTATAAATAATAATTATAATTATTAATTATAACTATAATATAATGAATTATAATAATATTTATTAATTAATATAGTAATATAATTATTAAAATAATATATAATATGTAATAATAATTAATATCACTAATAAATATATTAATTATTTATTATAATTATATGTATAATATATAATATTAATATATTATATTAATTGTTATAATTATATTATTATACGGGACGGGGGGTAATGGCGGGGGGGTAATGGCAGGGGGTAATGGCAGGGGGGTAATGGGCCGGGGGGGTAATGTCCGGATACCGTGAGGGAATATCAACTGAATTGAGAAAAGGCACGGTTGTACTGTGCACAAATAATAAACCAAAAGCCCATATCATCATCACCTGTGTACTTTCAACACTCAATGGCAGTGGAAACACAGCGAATGCAAAACTGGCAGACGTCAATACTCTTGAAGGGTTGCAACTGTAATATGTTACCCAATGTGGAATATTGTACACCAATCCAGGGCAAGATGGTCTTAATCAGTGACTAGAAAGTTGTCTACATTGCCATATACAAATTGCAAGACCTGGAACAGCATTTATTAAGTGATTCTTTCAAAATTAGTCATCAAAACTTATAATCTGGAATTGCCTTTGATTTCAGCTCAAGCCTGGACATAAGAATCAGAACTTTACAACTGACAGTGTACTTTGGCAGTGTACTCTGTCCACAACTGACAGTGTACAAACAACAGAAATAGAGGATCTGTCTACAACTGACAGTGTACAGACAAAAAAACCAAGAACAGAACAACTAATCTGGATTCCAAAGCAGATTCCAATTGCACAGGCTACGGTACTTACTGATACAGGTCAACATGTGTGTTAGGCAATTTATCCTAAGTAATGGCTTTGCAATTTGTTTCACATCTACTTATAATTAGTTCTTTTGAAAAGCTCCTAGAAATGTCCAGATAGTGGACATTGCAAACATAAAGACGTGCAGAGCAAACACCAGGCAAAGCAAAGGATACACCTTACAATCATTGTACATATTATACAAATGAAATGACCCCAGGTGAACCCCAGATCTGTGAAAATAATTGTAACATTAAGACCTGAGACACAAGTGAATAAATCCTTGCATTAAAACCCAATTTTGCAAAAGTTGTGAATTTGATGCCACCATTTTATTGCTGTAGTTTTATGTGCTTTTCCATATAAGCACCTCACTATACTGTGCAAACAAAGTGGATTTCTTAAATTTATTTCAGTCCTGGCTTTGAGTTTCACTTTATATCTTGCAGCAAAAGTCAGAGTCTCCATCACCATCCCAACCTTTGCCCAAGAACAGTCATAAAAGTCTGCTAAAATAGGCAAGAGTGCTACTGGCACATTACACCCATAAACCGATGGAGGCTAATGGAAATAGAGATTCTGACAAGCTAAGTCTGGGCAGGAAGGCTTTTACAACAACTCTTTGCTTCTGCCCACAGCTATATAGTTATGTGACCTTTAATGAGAATGAGAACTATTCTGGCTACATTTCAATTTCTGGATGTACAATATTAGACAAAAACATAAAGATGCAAGAATTACAAGTTCATTCATAAATATTATTTCATAAATTTCAACATAAATATGGTTTAACAAATATCATTACTATTCTTAATAACAGCATATTACTGGTAAACCATGCAAAAAGACACCACTTTCTTTCCCATATCTCTACATTCATGTTTGAACAACTACATTGGCTTCCTCTTACTGCACACATCCAGTTAAAGGTACTTGTCCTAATTTGCCGATTCTACCTAGGTCTTGCCCCGAAATACCTCTGTGACTCAATAAGCAGGCCTACCTCGGCCGCCTCCCTTCGCCCGCTCTGCTCTCTTGATTATCTTGACCTTTTTGTTCCTCGTGTGAGAATGGCCATAGCTCAGTCCCGTGCCTTCGCCTGCATTGGCCCTTCGCCATGGAATCAACTTCCCCTCTTTGTTCGCTCTACCATACTATCCGGTGGTCCTGCTACATCTTTTTGCTATCTCAAAACTTGTTTTTATTCTTGAGGACTTTTGCACTGGGAGCGCCTCTGATTGGTGTTCACTGTGAGAGGCACTTTATAAATTTTTAAATACAATACAATACAATACAATACTTTCTTCTGATACTGATTTGCACTGAATCAACAGGCAATAAACAGATAATCTACAAGTACATTACTACAGATAATCTTTGAGTTAACGTCAGTGGTCCTGGTACCAAAAACATTTGGCATATTTAGGGGGTGGTTTATGAGTTCAAACCCACCCCAAAATAAATGCATTACTGTTACTAAAAACTACAAATTTCCAAATTTCTAATGGAAACCCCCAAAAACTTAAAACCCTCTGAAATTTTTTCCAGGCTATGCCCCTGACCAAAAAGATACCATTATACACTGAATAAACATACAGACATTTTCTTCATGTAGGATTCAGCATTTCCAGGTAAGGTAAGGTAAGTCAATGGCCCTGGCAGACACAAGATGTCATTAAACACTGCATTCTACTAGGCCTATAATACAGACAATACTCCCATAGCTTACATTACATAAAATTATGTTTCTGTAATGACAGCAAACATCTTGATGATGTTGTTAACTTAACAACATTTAACACATGCAATGAACTGTACTTGGTTTGACATCAAAGCCCTACTAAACTTGGTATGACCCAGACAATGTTCCCTGTGACAGAGTGGCTAGCACATCAGCTTCTCACCTCTGCAGTCTCTGTTTGAATACAATCTTCCTATGTGAAATCAACATAGGTCGAGTAATATGAGAACATTTTTGGCAATTGCTTTAGTGGGACCAAGGTAAGGAGAAGCAACATGGAGGATTCCATGTAAATGTAAGTGAGGAAGTGGAAGAAGCAAGGTAAAGGACTGGGAAGTTGAGGAGGGAGATTGGGACAAGGAAAAATATGGGGAAGCGATACTGCAGAGGAGAGATTGGAGAGCAGAGGGTTGTTGGGAGGAAAGAGGGAGTAGAGAGTGGAGGAAGAGAGGAATGGAAAGCAAACCATCATTTTATAAAAGTCACTGAGGAAGTGGATGAGGGAGAGGCCACAAAAGGTGAGCAAATGGGATATTGGGAAGGGAAGATGGGAGTGGAGAATGTAGATGGAGAATGGAAGACTTGTGGAAGAAGAGCAGAGCAAGAGGGAAACTTGAGGCAACTAAAGATTTTCTCTAGAAGGGACATTTTTCCGAACCAGTGTTTGAGATGCTCAGCACATGATCAGACTACTTTGAGTCCAGTTACATATCTCTGTCAAGTCATCTGCCAGAACAACAGGATGAAAATGTTTAAAGAATCATTCAACTAGCACTGTAACTAAGGTACCTCGTCAGAACGGCCCAGGACAAATTGGCCCCGACAAAACGGCCCCAACAACTGGGCCCCGACAAAACGGCCCCGACAAAACGGCCCCATCAAAATGGCCTCGACAAAACAGCCCCATCATTTCGGCCCCCATCATAACGGCCCCCGTCATATCGACCCCGTCATATCGGCCCCGTCAAATCGGTCCCCATCAAAATGGCCTCGACAAAACAGCCCCGTCATTTCGGCCCCCATCATAACGGCCCCGTCATATCGACCCGTCATATCGGCCCCCGTCATATCGGTCCCCATCAAATCGGCCCCCGTCAAATCGGCCCCAGTCATATCGGCCCCAGTCACATCGGCCCCTCACAAAATATCCCATGTCCCAAGTACTTTTAAGTTGGATTGATGAAAAAAATTCTTTGTGTAAATAGAACTCGGATTGGTAAAACCGTAGTTTACGTTGCCAAATTATTTTATGTGGTCGGTTTAAATGGAAGTTGGATTGCTGAAAATAATTTCGGCGTTAAAATGGAAGTTGAATTTATTAAAAATAATTTGATGCGCAAATAGAAGTGGGATTTATGATAGTTGTCACTGAAAGCATTTAAATAATTAAATAGCCTACGTCAACCAGCATTAGACGATGGGCCCTGCAGTCCATTGTCCAGCTGAACCGGCGCTTGAGGCCTCATTTCAACATAGTTTGTCAGCGTAAGCTTAAAAGTACTTGGAACATTTGATATGTTATATGGGGCCAATATGACTGGGGCCAATATGACTGGGGCCGATATGACGGGGCCGATATGACTGGGGCCGATATGACTGGGGCCAATATGACGGGGCCAAAATGACGGGGCCGATTTGACGGGGCAGATTTGACGGGGCTGTTTTGTCGAGGCCATTTTGACGGGGGCTGTTTTGTCGGGGCCGTTTTGTCGGGGCCCATTTGTCGGGGCCGTTATGTCGGGGCCGATTTGTCCTGGGCCGTTCTGACGGGTCACCGTAACTAATATCAATAACTTAGTCTCTGTTGAACTGGACTGCCAATGTTAAAATACACACTAGGATTTGTAGATTTGTTACTCTTACAGGCCACAAAACCATTTCACTTCCAAATGATTGCATTTCATGTATGTGTATCTTATTGTGTATGTATTAGGGGTCTGCAGGTATACCCGTACCCGCGGGTTTACCCGTACCCGACCCGTACCTGCGGCTCGGGTACGGGTCGGGTAGACATTTTACGGGTCGGGTCGGGTACGGGTAGGAGTTTTACGGGTACGGGTATACCCGGTTTTACCCGTACCGAGCTGAAGCTTTGGGGTTACACGTAATGGTGAGTCAGACTTACTATAGCTGGCGGTACCCTTTCGTAATCGACCGTGGAAGTTTGAAAGTACGACGACAATATTGATAATTCTGAGTTTTTCTGGCATCAAATCATGGTGGATGACATAGCTGCATCAGGTGTTACTATAACCTTCTTAGGCTTATATTGCACCAATGTTGGTAAATCGTTTCAGTTTGGGCCATAAATCTGTAAAGCCAAACTCCGAACATTAAGAAATTCAGTTGGACAGGACGAGTACCCATGAATCACGGTCACTGTCATCATCGTGATTCTCATTATGATTATGTTTAAGATGATTATTATGAATATTATTATTATTATAATTATTATTATTATTATTATTATTATTATAATTATAATTATATTATTATTATTATTATTATTATTATTATTAATATTATTAATATTATCATTACTGTGATCATCACCATCAGACTATTATTATTACTGTTACATGCTTTGTGAGACTATTGGATTGTTAGGGGCTCGGATTATGGAAATGCCTATTAGGCTAATTACGTGGCTTGTACGGTACAGGTACGGGTATACCCGCAGGTACGGGTCGGGTAATAATTTTGACTACGGGTCGGGTACGGGTACGGGTAGCGGTCCCGTGTTACGGGTACGGGTCAGGTAGCAAAAATGCTCTACCCGCAGACCTCTGGTTGTCTTTTTAAGAAACTCAATAACCACTAAAACTCATCTAACATCTAACAGGTCTAAAGACGTGTAATTCAACATGGACTGACCACATTTCTTGAGCTGTATGTGAGATTCTGACTAGACAATGTCATTAATTAATGTAATTGGAGACAGTTGTACTTCTTCCTACTGAGCAATCAAAAACAAAGAGAGGTCAACCTGCATATGAACTTTCTGAATGAAGAGCAGGTGGTCAACAACAAAAGAGAAATTACAGAGGGAATGAGCTCCTTTGAGAAAAGTCACAGGAAATTAGGACACAAAACCAAAGCGAACAGGTCTTTCAAATATTAATGAAAAAGAAGAAGTTTGAAAAATGTCATCCGGTGGAAATGAGAGATGAGGTAAGTAACCTAAAAACTGAATTTTCACTTCATATGCTCTCAAAATAGAGCAAGTGACAGAAAATGACTAAATGACCAAAGACCACAACCTAAGCCGAGGAAAAAAGGACTTTGAAAAAACATGATAAAGGCTGAACACAGACAAACTGCTAACAGTATCAAAACTAGAAATGGCCATTAAATTCATGCTATTATTAGCAAAAACAGAACTGCCCATACCCTTAATTAATGCCTGTTTTGTGTTTTGATCGATATCAACCTAAACACAAACAGGCATTTAACAGCTTTTGCTGTTTGCTTGAAAATGATATATGGAACAAAATAATATGTCTCAGCACCCACATGACATTAAGAATTCCTTGATTGTTAAGTTTATTAATGGTTTTAATATCAGTTAAAGGTAAGAAAGCTAGGATAAAAATTATGTAAAAAAATCATGTAAGCGAAAAAAATGTCATATAAAAACTATTTCAAGAAAAAACCACTGAATCACTTCTAAAATGTAATTCTAATTGCAAATATATATAGCGACGCTTCAAGAAATACTAATCAGAGGCTCCAAAATGTGAAAAGCAATATTATATGATTAGGTTAGAATTTTACAGTATGATCTCAAGCAGTATTGCATCAAAATGGCCTCTGTCATAGGATATTATCCCTTTTCCACATAAATTGATAATAAGTTAAATAATTATTCTGCTACTATGGGTTATAAGATGGCTTCTAAAATTCCTTTAAGTAATAATTCTTTATCCAAATATCTGCATAAATTCAATATGTCAGCATGCATCAAAATACTAAAACATCTTGCGGGACTTCACCGAGACACTGAAACAAGGTCAGTTGACAGTGCAATATACAAAGGAAAGACTGTTGGTTCCCTAGCATCAACTGCTGTAGTAATCACACCTATAATGTTGTAATTCCCGTAGTCACAATTTTGCATCCGTGGCACATAAAGGTTAAACTAAATTAATATTTACATATATACAAAGCACTCTCTTACAGTGCTCATCAGAAGTGATTGCAACAGTGATCAATGAGAATGTACACTAACCTTCATCTCTCGCACATCACTGGCATTAGCAGCTTCGTCTGCCACTTCAGAAATGGACACCGAGACTTGCTGCCCGAAACCATAATTCATTGTAATGTTTTGGGTTTTACTGGAAGCAGAAGTAGACATCATATCAACTGCAGCACTAGACGCATCTCGAATTTCTGCGCCTGCCTGAAGCTGGATAATATCATGTGATGCGGCACCAGGTGAGCAAGTGTCATTACAGCCACAATTACCATGGCAACTCTTTGCAAGAGAACCACTGTTTAATTGATATGACCGTGACTCTAGTGGTTCTCCAGAGCCTCTGATAGTTACTTCCTTGGCGAGGTACACAGAAGATTGACTTTCTAGCTGATTGGAATGAAGACATTTAGATGAACTGGAGAATGTGCCTCTGTTGGAGGAAGCCAGATGACAATGATCACTATTGTACATGCAGTTGTTGCATGTCACAGACACAACTTCATCATGCCAATATTTGCAATCTTTAAATCCAACAACATTCTGCTTATATTCAGATCGGACACTGTCAATACAGGCTTTGTCTTCATCAAGTGCATAGTCACAATGAACTGCTTGACAGTTGCTAACTTCACCTTTGATACCACTTTCCATCTTCTTTTGAACCACATCATAAACAACATTATCCACGGTTTCAACAGTTCTGTTTGCAGGTCGTCTTTTCGCATAGCACTGGACTCCATCAGCAGAGTTCACACTAATGTCAGAAATGGTGCTATATTCAGAAATAGTGCTAGAATCACTTTCACCAGACATATCAGAAGTACCAAAAGCATAACTTGTACCAGTCTCAGCACATTCAAGCAAATTTGCACTGTTTGCAGAAATATTCACAGTGTCCTCTCTCATCATGGATTCATTTGCCATAGTCTCACAAATACAGCATATGGTGCTATTGACAGTGTTTGCTAACAGTTCAGAATTGGTGACAGTGGCACTAATATCATTCACAGCTGCCACAGAGTCTGAAACACCTTCAGATATATTGATTCCAGTGACTGTCATGACTTCTTGTACTGCAATAGCATCATCCTCAGAAATTGTGCACTTCTCACAAATGTTAACATCACCACTGAGAAACATGATTTCTTCAACAAAACTGCCAAATGATATGCTGGATTTCATAACCTTACTGAGTTCTGATACGTATTGCTGAAATAAACAAAAGACATTCTATTAGGTACTCAAAGAGGCTATTTTTATCCAGTATTTGTGATGACCAGATAAGATTTCCAGGTGACTTCCAGGAAACATTATTTATCGCCATAACACAACACCAGGCAATCATTCACAACCGAGAATGCAGAATCTTTTATGAACTGAAGCAATTAGCATAATACACCTGCTGTCAACCACACGCATACAGCAAGTTGATATATGTCTACAGCCCCACAGGGAAATAGTTGATTGATTGCTCAACACAAAATTCCCATAGCAGCTGCTCTAAAAGAAGCTGCTCTAGAACAGAAGGACAACAAACCTCTCGTCATAAATCAAAGTTTTGTTAATCCTGGCTTTTTCGTCTCAGCCATTATTCCCATGAGAATACATTTTCAACCATTGCCAACAATATTGGCCAATGAATTTTGAAGCTGGAGAAAGGAAGGAGCATGCTATTCTTGCATAAGAAACCGTTGAAAGGTAAATTTTAAGTTGGCTAGTAGTCATGCCTTGGGTTTGCCAACACTGCAGAAACTGAAAATCAAGTTAAAAGCAGTGCCAAATACATTGACTAAACATCCTGGCGAGCATCGATAAAAGATTTGGACGTTTTTTTTTAATGATAGTTCACATCACCACAGAGCAGCAGTTTGTCATCCAAAAAGTTCAAACTCAGTTAAATTGAAAACCCAGAAGTGAAAGTCAGATGCTCCATATCTGGTTATTACTGTTGCCAAGTAACAGGGGAACTAAATGCTAAAAGTGGTCAACTTTCTTGTTGTTTATGTCATCAACTATGTAATGATAACTAACTACTCCAAAACATAGAAAGAAAATTTGAAGTAGATATTTCAAGAATCATTACTGGTGTTGTATTAAAGTCTTAGTGCCCAAGCGTTCAAAATATTAATACCAAGCCAATGTGAAAACACACAAAACTTTTAAAAATGCTGAAAGGGTTCTACAGATAAACTTTATCTGTGATGTTTAGCCAGAGTTCTGTGTTTTATCAGCTATGAGCCTCAATTTGAAAGCGATTCTCTGCTGAGGATATGCAGTCATATTCATTGAGCATAGAATCTCCATGATATTATCAAACAGTCTGCATAACGGGTATTTTGATGAACCCCATTAACTAGGACAATTGCCTAGTATACATTACATTACATATGTATGCATATACTTGGAGAAATCAGTCCAACTACTGCTTCATTCTTGCAGTCCCAGGTCTTTCTTAGCAAGGCACTTGCAGACAAAATGATTCATTTCTGTGACAAGATGATGATCAAAAAAGTAGCACAAAATTTCAGATGCAGTCCACTCGTCATTATTATTATTATTATTCTTAATTAGAAACTTCTATTGTGCCGATGTCCAATGCACAAGGCATCAACTAATGGTACACTAAACCAGGCTGTAATCAGGTCAACATCCAGAAGATTAGTCCATTAGGACAGACACACAGCCTATGGTAGACAAGCAATCTGAAACAAATGAGTTTTAAATTGAGCATGAAATTACACAAGCCACTGAGCAGATCGAGCAGATACATCGAGGGAATTCCAAAATTTAGGCCAGCAACTGAAAAAGCTCGTTCACTCAGTACAGTTCTAGCTTTAGGTATGACCAAAGACCTGATGACCTTGTTGGATAGCAATGAGACGGGAAAAAAGACTGATTTTAAGTACTGTGGTTGGTCAGAGTTCTGTGTTTTATAAACCACAAGCCTCAATTTTAAAGAGATCATCTGCTGAACAGGAAGCCAATGCAATGATTCATGTACAGGGTTACATGTTCAGTTCACATCTTCATGTATTTGGCATGACTCTAGATAGCTAAAATGCTCTAAACCATCTGGAGTTGCTGCAGCTTGGACTTACAGATACCATAAGAAGCAAGTTACAGTAATCAACCTGACTGGAGACCAATGCATTAGTCAGAAAAATCTTACCAGACATAGGTATATGATGCCTCATTCTATGCATCATGAATATGCATGAATGATAATATACAAATACCATCAATGACATAGTTAGTAAAAAACATAGTGGAGTTAAAGATAACACCCATATTTCAAGCACAATCACTCAATTGAACAAGTGAGTTCTACTGTTTGAAAGATATCAAACCATTCAAACTTTTTCAGCCACTGTACAACAGCAGCAATTAAGTTTTTGATGGATAAAGGGGAGCAAAGACTCGATTAGCTGTAATCCAAGATCGTGCCTCCTCAAAAGCGGTGAACAACAGCTGTACAGATGAATTAAACAATAAACTTTCAAACAAAATGCTTACTTCAGTACGGTCAGAAAAAATGATACAATAGGCTTTGTTTAGTGCAGGGTTAGACCGATCGATTCACATTATTTTACGATTTCCAATCCCAGATATTTTTCCTACTTTTTTGCTGATTCTGTATTCGATCCGATTAACCGGCAATATTTATTTCATTTAGTTCTAAAGTACTAATTTTGTAAGTTTTTACAATTTTATGTGTCTACTATTGCTAGATATTTTAACCCACTCGGTTTAAGAGAAAAGCCCAACTGTCCACCATTTTTGTTGATGCGTCAGCCGAAACAGCTTACTATTTTTATATTAATGAAAAACTTATTGTTTTTGGTGAAAAATATTACTTCTTTTGTGGTATTTTTATAGGCTCAACTGGATCTTCACTGATTTTCATACCTTAGTTACTGTACATACTAGCAGTGTTGGTACTATTTAAACAGTAAATTTAAATAGTTCATAACTATTTACTTCACTATTTAAAATAGTAATGTAAAAGGGCCTATTGAAATAATATATAAATGATATGAGCCACTTTCACTATCTATTAAAATTAAATAGCAAACTACCAGTATGCTGAGAATAAATTTAAATTTACTTATGTAATTAGGCCCCTACTTACTTATTGTTATTAACTTCCAGTTCTTTAACTCTGGTTAATATATAGGCTTGTTGCCTATAAAATCTAACCTTGATCTGTATGGTCTATTAATGATGCTGCATTGGATATTGTAGGATACAGATTTATTCTGCCTTGTCCAATACACTGAAAGTCCTATTATGACTGCAGTGAGGAAGTTAGTGTGCACTGCACTATCATAGCCTGCTTTTTGCAGCAGGAAGAAGCATTTCTGCAACAGCATGTGCAACTTTTGGGACCAGTTGCAGTCTGCAACTGCTATAGATGTCATCCAAGGTGACTAGTAGTCATGCCTTGGTTTGCCAACACTACAGAAACTGAAAATCACTTTAAAAGCAGTGCCAAATACACTGACTAAACATCCTGATGCTTCACTAGTACTGGCGAGCATCGATAAAAGATTTGGACGTCTTTTTAATGATAGTTCACATCACCACAGAGCAGCAGTTTGTCATCCAAAGTTCAAACTCAGTTAAATTGAAAACCCAGAAGTGAAAGTCAGATGCTCCATGCTTTTGCAGAAATCAATAGAGAAAGTGAATGAGAAAAGTGACACTACTGCAGCTGCTCACAGTTGACAAAGCAGTGCCGTCCAATTCGGTTTTTAAACGTGATAGCTTCTTCGATGATTGATCAACTATGCAGGCAGAGGATCCTCATTTGAAGCATCTGAATGATATGTCATGTGGTGAACTTGGAATGCTGGACGACATCCACAATTCAAATCAGTTGTGCTTCCAGTGCTCCAGTAGAGACACTATTTAGTAATGTTGCACTAATTCTCACCAAGAAAAGAAATTGCTTATCCAATTAAAGTTTTGAACAGTTGTACTTACTTACAGTTAACCAGATCTACTAAATGAATTAAATGCAGTACTAGAAAATTGCATGCTTCTAAACAATAATCTGCAACTGAAACTAATAATACCGTAAAACGGGGTTACTTTGGCCCATTTTAAACTTGTTTTTAATAATAAACCGATACTGTGACTGAAAATGGATGACTTAATAATTTTATTAGATGTGCATAGGGTTAAAGAGAAGATGTAAAAGACAAATATTTTTGGGTAATAATATTTGAACACTTTTTAAAAATCTTTTTGGGTGGGCCAAAGTCACCCCATCGGGTGGGGTGACTTTGGCCCACAATGGTTTTCCAGTTATTAGACAAAGTGAACCTGTTACTGGGGTGACTTTGGCCCATAGAATGTGTTTTAAAAACATCTAAACTTAAAACTAATACTTAATGACTACGGTTCCGAGCCGGTAGGCCCCTACTAGTAAAAAACTAGTAAAGGATTAGGACGTTGTGACGATATATTTGCTGAAGATTTCTTCTGCAACTAAGGTGAAGATTGTTGGTCCACCATGTTTATTGGAGTGTTTGCCATTAAGTTTATTTTTGTTAGAGTAGATCTAGGGATGTTGTAGTGCAAGGCTGCAAGTTTTTGTGATAATATCAACCTCCACATGTGACTGCTGTCAAACATTCTTCAAAAGTGTCATTACACTGAGCCAAATAACTGCTACTTCCCGGAACACGTTTATATACGACCTTGGCATGACTATAAGACGAATTGGTATGCACTGACCAGTCAGAATATCCTAAAAAGTGAAACTTTAGCAATAAATCAATCAATTTTCGTTTATTAAAAATAAGTTGACAAGTACGCAACCTACACACTGATAAACTAAGGTCATATTGGATGTCTAAAGATTAGATTAAGGCAATGTTTAGATAAAATTAAAACTATAGGCATGATATAGATATTGGACCATTAAATACATCACAAATACATTAATTAATTCTTAAATATAAATTTTCTAAACATCACCAGCAGTACCCGGTACTTTAGAATGTGGGCCAAAGTCACCCCATACTGTGGGTCAAAGTCACCCCAAAAAGTTTGCTTGCATTTTTAAATTACTTACTGATGACATAGTGGAATAAACGGTGCGCCATACACATGCCGTTATAATGTACATTGAAAAGTTATATTATCACCCACGGTATTATTAACGGTATTTCTCACAGAAAAATAAGTTTGCACATCTTAAAATTTGAACTTTTTATAGACTTATAGACATTTTGAAAAATTTCAACAATTTTACAATTAAATAAAACAAATTTTGTTTAAACAATGACTACATGATTACCGATTGTTATTCATAAAACATGTCGAAATAACGTGATAACTACGGAAGGCCAGAGCTTGACAAACTAATTTTTCAATTTGGGCCAAAGTCACCCCGCGGGCCAAAGTAACCCCGTTTTACGGTAGCTCAAATTAATAGTTTTTAAATCAGGTAGTATTTGCAATAGTCCACAACTATTTACTATTTTAAATACTATTTGAATAGTTTCCTACAGGTACTATTTACTATTCTATTTGGTAAACGTGTAGTTTAATTATTGGCCCATTGTAGCATTATTATTTTTCATCAGTCCAACTTCCACTTTGGCATGAAACATTCTCATCAATCCAGCTTCTATTTAGGCAAGAATTCATTTAATCAATTCAGCTTCTCTTTAAGCAGGAAATATTTTTCATCAATACAACTTCTATTTAATTAAGAATTATTTTTCATTAATCCAGATTCCATTTAAGCAAGATTCTTTTCATCAGTCCCACTTCTATTTAAGCAAAATTTATTTTCATCAATCCGACTTCTATTCAGCAAGAATTCTTTTCGTCAATCGAACTTGTATTCGACCAATGCTGAAACCCATGCAATGGCCAATAATTCACGACACTAAACTAGGCCTACACGTTTACCTTCTATTTAAACAGTCATCCTATAACTATTTATCTCATAGGCCTTACTAGGCCACTGTATCCAGTCCTATCCCAGTCTCAAAGGGTTTTCAGCTCATGACCTACCGGTACTTGCTTTTTGTTTTAATCGGTGTATCCCAACTGTAACACTTCCTGTAACTGTAAATCACAAATTTATAGCGATACACACCGAGAAACAAATCAAAGGCGTTCGGGACCTAAGAACGTGTCACAGACTCAAGAGAATGGTTTTCTGGCGCAATAAAAGGACACGGGGCAAAGAAAGACCAAGACACCCAAGTCCCATGCAGGTTGCAAGGCAACTTATTGCCGAAAGACGGGACCAACAACAACTACTAAACGGTCAATGCCGACAGCAGTGGCAGTTTACGATTGCACTAAATACCATGTCAGATAAACGCTTTCATGGTTTGTTTACTGCATCTAAAGCTACTGACAGCAGCGCACATTTACAGATGAATAACTGCATTTACAGATGAATAACTGCAAGAAATGCGTCTCACCTCGGAGATCGATCACAAACGACAAATCCAGTCGCTAACTGGACACCGGTCAGTAGCATCTCTCGACCGACCGACCACTGGTCACTCACCGCAGCCATCGGTCAAGCATCCGCAGCCACCAACACCATCACCATCACCACCATCATCATCACCACTACAAGCAGCGCCATTAAGAGCAGACGACGCTGAATGCGCCACCTGGCGATTAACGCTATTCATTTCAAACCCTTCTAGCGAATCAAAACGTGCTCACTTTCGCACAGTTTTGACGACCTGTTCTTTTTAGTTTTCGTTCTGATTTAAACTTAATTTCTTTTCACTGTGGGATTTTTCACTCGTGGCAACTTAGGGGCCGTCCATAAAGTACGTCACGCTATTTTTGACCATTTTTACCCCCCCTCCCCCTGTCACAAACTGTCACAAAACTCGGACCCCCCTAAAGTACGTCACACTTTCCGAAAGCAAGGCTAATACATAAACAAGGCTTCGCAACAGCATTATTACTAGCGCTCCTAGCTAGAGGAATCGTGAAAAACACATTCAGGAGATATGCATTTCATGCTATTTTGACATAAAACAAATTAAAATGTTTGAGAAAATTTTTGAAAATTATTTTTAAAGCTATGAAATTCTACTAAAAAAATAAAAATAAATTATAAATAAAATAAAAAAAAATAAATGTGTGACATCACACATGGCCTGACCCCCTCCCCCTGTCACAAACTGTCACACTTTCTTAAATCCCCCCTTCCCCTGGAGCGTGACGTACTTTATGGACGGCCCCTTATCGCGATATAAATATTATGCGAAACAATTCCGCAACTCTTGGAAATTTGACCAGAGCCGTTTTAAGGAGTTTGGGCCCTAGGCACAAAACTTAACCTTAAACATAACCCGATTTCGCCTCAATCTCTCAGTCTAAGATAGACAGTATTGTTTTAATGCATTGAATGTGTATAATAATTATGTGTCATTTTGTAAAATTTATTAATATAGTAGGCCTACTAAACTGCTAAAACACCTGACACAGCAATCTTTTTTATACTGCAAGTGTAAAATAAAAGTTTAGCTTAACATACGTTAAAATTCTTATTGTTAATTTTTTATACAAATTGAAAGTGAGATTGTAATGAGTAGATCTAAATGTTTGCTATACATTATGAATTGTCAGGGCATTTTATGACAAAAGTCGCTTTCATGATATGCTATGAACAAAATATAACATCATCGTAATTCAAGGACTCCAACATATTTGATTGGGTAATCTTGACTTTTAGCGTCGGCAATTAATTTGCAAGTGTGAACAAATTCTATATCGCTTCGTCTTCAGCAAAGAATTATTTTCATCAATCCAACTTCTGTTTAAGCAATGATTATTTTAATCAATCCAGCCTTTATTTATGCAAGAATTCTTTTCATCAATCCTGGTTCTACTTAAGCAAGAATTAATGTCATTCAACTTCCAATCCAACTTCCATCTTAAATTGAGAAATGCAAAAAATACAGAAATTAATTTCCGACGCTAAAAGCGAAGATTACCTCTGATTCTATGCTCAGGGACGTAACCAGCGTTGGGCTTGGGGGGGCTTAACCCCCACCCAAACGAAGCTGAAGCCTCCTCAAAATGAATCAAGCCCCCGGCTCCACTATGGGCTCAGGCTACCGCACTCGCCATGTTCAAGGCTTAAAGCCCCCTCCCCACCCCAAATGAAGGTCCTAGTCACGTCACTGTCTATGCTCACGAGAGACAGGCAGTTTGACCGTTCTTGCACCATACGGCTGCGAAATAACGTTAATAGCCTGCATTGGAGGTGGAAATGAATTGACAAGAGCAGTTTTTGATTGTGTTCAGTTAAATAAGATTGCCAATAAATATATTCAACTACAAAATTTAATGCAAACGTTTGCTTAAAAGTGTGTTATTATTCTTTCTTTGCAGAATTGTTAGAACTTATACTATTGATCAGTAATATTACCTTATTGTTATTACGTGGTCGCGATGTAGTTTTTGTTTTTTTGGGTCGCCGCGGGGCCCCCTGGTGAGCGGGGCCCCAGGCACGTGCCTCGCGTGCCTAGGCCTTAAAACGGCACTGAATTTGACAAGTTATCGGACATTCGGCAAATTTTCGGTTGTTTGTTTCACCTGTTACTTATAGGGCCTAGGGCCTAGACCTAGGCTTATAATTATTAATTGCTGTTCACAGTTCACGCACCATCATCTGCCACAGGCTCATCCTCAAGGCTTTCCACACAAAATCAAGAATTCATATCCTGACCCATCTGATTTTCCACCATCCATGATCCACTGCTTCCAGTAGGCCTATTCCTTGATCTAAGCGAAACCCGACTTAGCAGCTCCTCTGCATCCTCTTATTCCTCTAAGCATGGTTTCAACCTCTGACAATGCGAAACCAAAGCGGGTTTTTGTGATTAATTATGTCATTATTCTAGTTCGACTGTTCAATAGTGTAGCGCGGTTAGCGTGCTAGACTGTCAGTCGAGAGGTCGGGGTTCAAATCCCCGCTAGGACAGAAATTTGGTTCAAGATTTCTGCTCCGCGTGCGCACCCTATAGCCAACTCAGCTATAATGAGTAGCCTACACTGACCGTACACTGTCGGTGGAAGATGAGACGGCGAGGGAGAGGACTGGCCACCCAACCTCACATGCCGAGGCTAAGAAAATGACGTCGCTAACGCTTCATACCCGTGGCTGGCTGCCTCAGGGCTGGCTTAAGGGGCTGCTCTTCTTCATCTCTTCTAGGCCCCTATTTTCTTATTCTAGCATGAAACCACAACTGCAGAAAAGTATCTCAAGGTCCGACAGACTTTGATGTAGGCTATTAAGTGTGGCCATGCATTTTTCTGCCTTCCAGCCGAGATATTCTTCAACAAGGGCCCAGGACTAGAAGCGCTATTGCTAGAATTTAAACGAATAAGTTACTTTATTTTACATGCTTTTATTTTTACTGGGAGCGATAGATGAATGGTAACATCAAGTAGGAAGCGGGTTCGAGACTCGCTACCCTCCTGTGGTCAACTCAGCCTGTCATTTCGACTCATTTGCTAGGTGTTGTTGGTAAAATGAGCAGTAGGACGCGATAGGCGCCTTGCATTGCTGCCATACAGTTAAATTCGAATCCTGTAATAACTTGTAATCAATGTCCTTTTATGCTATGAAATTGTAATCATATTGCGTTGGCTCTACTTTGTCAGTTTGAATTAATTAAAGAAGAATATTATTATTCAGAATATTATTATTCAGCGTCGAGCCTTTTCGGTTGTTGGCCCCTCCACTTGGAATGGGCTGTCGCTTGCGTTACGCTTACTGCCCCGGAATGATTTGCCTGCTTTCTACCAACTTCTAAAGTCCTTTCTGTTTGGCCGTGGCTGGGCTGGGAGCGCCTCTGAGTAGGTTTCTTGAAGAGGCGCTATATAAATATCCGGAATGAATGAATGAATGAATGAATTATTACTTTTGGAATGCGCAATTTAAGAAGTTCAAGGAGAACATACATGGGCCTATGGGGCTTATGGGCCTACATATAGAAGAATCTATAGCTGCCTAAGGGCTGGCTTAAGGGGCTGCTCTTCTTCTTCTCTTCTATTTTCTTATTCTAGCATGAAACCACAACTACAGAAAAGTATCTCAAGATCCGACAGACTTCGATGTAGGTTATTGTGGCCATGCATTTTTCTGCCTTCCAGCCGAAATATTATTCTTCAACAAGCGTTATGTCTGTTTTAACGCAATAAACGAATGTGATGATGATAAAGCATACATACATACTAGTGTGGTCCAAAAAACTTTTTTCTCGAAAGTTCAAGATTAGAACCCACCATTGCAGTCCATCTATTAAAAAACTAACATAGCCTACTGAAAGTTTGAGCAAAATTGAACCATATTTAGGGGTTGCGCAAGCCACCCAAAGTTATGCTAAGTAGGCTATAGCCTACTTGAATTCAGCACTGCGCCTTGATGGCAAACAAACATCAGTACAAAGGCATGACAATGTAGGCCTATTCACCGTTTCAGGGTTTAAAGTCTGTGATTAAATTTAGCATTTTGGTAGGCAAAATGCTAGTTTTAAAGGGAAAACGTCAGAAATATTTTAAATTGTCTTAATTGAGTGGTCGTTTCAGCACTGACAGCGGCACTATCCAAACTTGACAGCAATGTGTTCTTGTTTGAGTCAGAAAATTGATTGCGATGCGCATCAACAACTTGAAGCCAATACTGTTTCTGATGTTCGTCATTTGTCAGGATTGAGTTGTATTCATGGATTAGCTTTACACATCTCTCTGCGGTGTCGTTGACTACTTTGAGTGCCATGACGACTGCCTGTGATTCAAGATAATCTTCATTTTCATTCCAGCTTTCGGGTGGAATGCTGTAGTGGTGACCTGACGAATTTCTTGCTTTCTGTATTCAGTCAATTGCAGAAGCCGAGACAGGACAGGAAGTTTGAAACTATGCTTGGATTTACACATCACAGACAAATGGAAGGAAATTGAAAATACCTCTGTCATCAACTGGCTTCAGTTTGAAAGAGATCGAAACATTTTACTGATCGAAACATCCACATCTTGAATGAATAAAACTCCGGCCAGGCGCTATACAGTGAATTCTTTGAGTTGGGCTCTTCCAAAAAATGACTACTAATTGAAGAAGCTCGTTATAATCATCTCTTTGATGATTGGCCGCCAGCTTTGTTTCAGCAAAAGCAACAACTCGCTCCCCGAAATCAGTAATCCACTGATGTCTCTAATCTACTCGAGTCATTTCGACGCCAATGGTCAAGAAAACGGTGAAGTATTAGAATATCTGCATTCTGTACCAGTTGAGGAAACAATTTTCACGACACTGAATGCCTTTTCAGCAGCAATTAACATCACTTAGTGACGACCTGCTATAGATGAAGCAAGTTCCGATAAGTCCCTTTTCTATCAGAGTTCACGTCCCAGCTTTCTGTCTAGTATTGCTCGATGTGGTGTCAAAGCACATATCCCCTTAATCTTCCTTCTCAGGTACCAGTCATCTGTGTAGATGATCACGGCGCTTGCATCAGCTTCTCCAGTGCCTGATCGAGTTAATCTTCGGGAACGCTATTTTGCCATTTTTATGAGTTTATGATCCGAAATAGGAATATCTCAAAAACCAAAAACCAAAAAACCAAAAACCCACAAAAAAACAAAAAAACACAAAAAAACACAACTTTTTAGTTTGAAAAAGTTTGGTTTTTTGCACCTCTGGTTCCAATGCCAGACACAATCATAAGCAGCCGATCTATACCTTCTCGCAGCCAGTGATGTCGGGCAACAGCATACCACTGGGGCGCGGTGGTGTAGGGGTATGTTCGGTGCCTTGCAGCTGGAGGGTTGCGGGTTCGAATCAACCTCAAAGCCGCCGCGTAGGGACCCTGGGCAAGTCCTTCACTCGCAATTGCTCATGCTCTTCGGCGTGAAACTCCGATTCAGCGTCCGCGCAGTAGTCGGGAGCGCCTCTGAATGGGCAATCTGGTAGGGGCGCTATAACAAGTGTTCAAATACAAATACAATACAGTATACCGTCTCAATGAACAACCATTGCACAATCTGGAGAGAATTCATTTTGCTTATAGTAACACGCTCTTCTTGACAAAATCTTCAAGCTCGGCGAATAGAACTGCGCGGCTGCGCCACATAATTATGCGAGTCCCGAACTTCATGACCTAGAGATTGAACAGTTGCAGCCAATAGATGTGGATGTGTTGCTGCCATGCTAGTGACTTTTGTTTGATCCACAGCTGCAGCTTCCTGCTTAGTCACAGAGGCTCTCTTGCTGAGCTGTGTTACAGTAGATGATGATTGTTGTTTTTTCATCCTCTTTTATAGACTACCACAACATGTGTAACAGTAAATTACTGTAACTGCCTTCCTCAGGTGTTTCCTTATCACTGCTGCTCGACTCCAGATCGTACTGTACGTGCTTGTTAAAACTTCCATATAATTCTTTAATCTCTCACGCTGCTCTTATGTAGGTCTTTACTTTAATAAATTTCTTTTCCATTTTATGAATCAAGGCTCTCTCCTCTCCTGCCATATAACCCCTTTGACCTTCTCTCTGAGCTACTTGGAAAGCCCAGTCTTCTGGAATCTTGATGAGACTTTGAGTGCCCATCGAAGAGCAAAATGACACAAGGTGAGTGAAACTTCTAATCACTTGCGCAACCCCTAAATATTCTCAACTTTAGATGAAATTGCACCTGAATTATTTTTTTATATAGTGGACTCCGTTGGCACCTTCTAATAATTAAAAACTTAAAAACTGAAACTTTATTTTTTTACCATGTAGTCGTGGACCACTCTAATACATACTTGCTTGCTTGCTTACTTACTTACTAATAAATAATCTTCTCAATACGAGTCGTCATTTTGCGTCGTCATGGTAACGTTTTGTTAAGCGATGACGACATCATTATGCCTTTTGTCTTACGTCATCTTTCGATAGACGTTGTCATGGTGCAGTGCAACATTCTCAGTATTTTCGTGAACTTCGAAGACAGTAGACCAAAGATTTTCACTTATTAAATTTTTCCTTATTATGGACAGGCAGACAAGCAGAGTAACCCCAGAAAAACTGATGACAAGCTAAATTTTTTGTGCACGGTGGTAGGCTAGCGCACCAATAAATCACCGCCAAAAATTTTAATAAGTGAAATTTTTTGGTCTACGCTCTATATTCTTCGAATGATCAAGAATTTCAAGACGGTCAACGTTTTCAGCAACAGCAGACAGCAAGAAAACAGCACAACGAATTAACAGACTGAATGGGACCACAGACGCGAAGATTCGAGTAAGAAATTTCCTTTTTTCTTTGCATTAATTAAGAAATAGATTATTCGTCGTACCACTAAATTGTTCGATGGTTCATTTAAAGTATATTAATCAACAAAACTAATGGACAAGTAACATCAGAACATGGTTAAAATTTAGTTTAGCCTAGATCTAATAAAAGTAAAGACCAACGACAGATAGTAGCATTGCAGCCAAACAAATCAGGTCATGTCTGTAACAGAATATATATATATATATATATATATATATATATATATATATATATATATATATATATATATATATATATATATATAGGCCTAGCCTAGGCCTATATATATCGCTTCTTAAGAGCCTCTCAGAGGCGCTGTGTACGTAGCTATCAAGCTGCTTCAAGCAGATGGAAAAAGGTGTGTTTTTAATGTTCGAGAAACTGCAGTGCGATTAGAAATAAGTGGAACTGAGCGAATTCAGTAGGCAAATTGTTCCATAACGATGGTCCAACGATAGAGAAGCCCCGACGACCGACGTGTAGGTAGCCTATCGAGGTGCGGGACCGTGGAACAACGATCATTCCGCATCGCAGAACGAAGCATCCGGCAATCCGGTAAGGATTGCATTGTATGATGGTAAATATCCATCATGGGCACTCACCCCGAACTATTTCAATGACTCTACAGATCGTTATCAGAGTGTCGACTTGTTCATTTTCTGTGACATTTTCGGGGCCTAAAGTTGCGGACCCTGTGCGACCGCACGGTACGCAACCCCACTGCTTGGTATCTGCATCACTGATAGCCTACCCCGGCACTCGTAGAAGTAGGCTACCCTAAACAAATACACTGCTGTTATCGACCCTCTGCCTACACGAGAATTGCCGGGGGGTTGGGAGGTTCAACCCCTTAGTATTTCTTAGGCTCCCATAGTAAAGTCTACATTTCACACATAAATCAATGTCTAACCCTCCAGTTATTTTTTTACAATTCCCATACTGCCTGCCTATCGATTCTGTTTTGATTAAGCGCCTGTGAATAAGCTGGTTCCCACGACTTGCTTTTGTGGGCGCTCTAGAAATATCGAGTTTACGATTACGATTACGAGTAAAGTCTCCTCTATTTTAATCATCGGAAAAGGGTCATTTTCAAGATGGCGTCCAAGATGGCTGCCTGGAGCTAAAATTGTCCATGTCTCAGCCTAGAGAATTGATACAAAAGTTGTCTTGGTACGGTCGCAGCTATAAAATAATCAATTTCCATAATCAGATAACATGAATAGTACTATTTTTTTTAACTTACTGACTATTCATAATTCATAGTCATATTGTGTTCATATAACATCGCACTGACAAGTGACAACACTTTTATGTTCATAAAACATCGCACTGACAAGTGACAACACTTTTCACTCCGTTTAAGACGTTACGTCAGCGCAGACCGTTAGGCTATATGTAAGAGATAGTTGGCGCAGACACTGTGTGACTCAGTCAGTAAGTTGAAATTAGCAATGTCACGGCTCCAAGTCAGAATACAATGGTTTAATAATAGCCTACTTTTGGCGCCATATGGCAGTTGATTAAATGCCTTCCTTCCTGACCAATGCATTATTCATGAAGAGCGGCCGTTTTAAGTCCACTTTGTTATGGGGCCGTCCATAAATGACGTCACGCAATTTTGGCCGATTTTGAACCCCCTCCCCCTCGTCACACTTCGTCACAAAAAGTAACACCTCCTTGAAAAATGACGTCACAAAAACCAAATTTCCATGGCGAAGCAAAATGCTCTTTCGTGGAGCAAATAGGGAGAGCATGCATATTTTAAAATCTAACGGTGAAATAATTAGAAAATTATTAATAATGGTGCCCGTATAGGCTACATTAAAATAATCAAAACAATAATGAAATTTTAATACTCACAATATTATTAGTGCTGTTATTGTTAAAATTAAATTGTTGTTAATTGTTAAATTTAATTACATAGACCTGCATGGTGTGACGTCACACCTCTCAGACGGTCAGACCCCTCCACCCCATGTCACACATCGTCACAAATTTCCGACCCCCAGCCCCTAGGTGCGTGACGTCATTTATGGACGGCCCCTAGCCTATAATGTCTAGCATCCGAGAAATGTATGGATTTTGACACACAAAGTGCAACATAGGCCTAATGTGAAAAATCACGTCAAAATCACGGCAAATGCTAAAATTCACGGCATTCACGGCAAACGCCAAAATTCACGGTTTCCGTGATTTCCGTGAATTCGTGATTTTCGTCTAGCCATAGACGTCTAAATAATAGCTGGCGTGTCTAGCCATTGTCTTCTAGTAGTATCTAGAAGGCAATTAATGGTTTAGCCCTAGGCCCTATGCATAAGCACTGAAGGTAGCCTATGAAGGAGCTATCCATTGCCTATAATTGCCTTCTAGATAGGGCCTAGTATCTAGAAGGCAATGAGCTATCCCGATAATGCCCAAAGATTATAATTAAGAGAATTTCCTTCTTAAAAATCTTTGATAATGACATCATGCATGTTCATTTTATGACGTCACAACATGACAGTTTGAAGACGCCATGATGCATTTTTCGTTGATTTTTTTACAAAGACGTCGCTTTTAATCGAAATTAATGTGTAGGGCTAACAACGGTTTGTTTTCAACCGTCAACAGTTTCAAATTCTTATTGGACTCCAGTTTTAGATTCTAATTGTTCAGAATTTCCAGTCTGTAGACTGATATGTTTTGTGCGGTTCTGGTGGTTTAAAAGATGGCGTTTCTTTTCGGGCTATTCAAGCTCCCTTCTTTCCTTGTCATGTCGAAGAAACGAACACCATCGGAAAAAACAGACGGCGATCAAGCGCCAAGAAACTCCAACTGTAAGTTAACGCACAGAAGAGTTAAATTAAATATAACACTTTGTTGTTTATTTAATCATAAATTGCCTCAAACAGGGTTTCCTAATCAAAAACAGCTAACAATAATAAATAATAATAATAATAGATAATCATAAAGTCTTAAAAGTAAGTAAGTAAGTAAGAATATTCTTTATTTGACTACCAGAAAACGCACTGTATGTTACAGAAGAAAATATAAATAGAATATCGTAAAAAGAGCTGTAATATGCCAAAACTAATCTTTGTCGGCGGCAACGGTCTATGTTGTCATAAGCTGCCGTTAAACTGTGGATCCATCCAAATAATAGAAACATTTATGCAAAGTCATATAACATTCTCATAACAAAACTTCTTTTTGCAAAGGCTGAGATCATGTGGCCTTACGACACTCCTAACAGTTTTCTGGTTCGTGTATTGGCAGTAGGCCTAGGCCCTAACGTTTACAACTTTACACAAGGATATAAAATAACCCATTTACATATGTAGGTCCTATGTATGCATGCATGTATGTGAGTCACAGTGGGTGTGTATAGGCCTACGTAGGGCTATGTAATTGGCCCATATACTTTGATCAACACTTCAAGTTTACACGGAAAGACCAAATACTTCATGCTGTCAAAACATTCCAAAGCTTTGTTAAGCTTATGTTATTTATCGCGCGTTTCCTATTTGTTACCGAAAACTAAATTAAGTAGGCCTATTAAACAATTTAAGCGAGAGGTGTAGGCCTAATTAGATACCCAGATGATATTAGGCCTACGGCAACAGAGGTATGGATAGATCACGGAAGAGTAGGCCTATAGTTGAATTATTGAACTATATTCCGTGATCTATCCAAATTGAACTATACTATTCCATAATCTATCCATACCTTTGTTACTGTATTATTGCCTGTGCGTCTAATTACACCTCTCGCTTAAATTGTTCAATCCAGTGTTATTTACTTCACAAAATAATTTCTATTTCAGTTTCAGTTCAGTTCGGCTGGGAGTAATTTCAGTTTCAGTTCAGTTTCAGTTCTCAAATAATTTCAGTTCAACTTCAACTTCGAGTTCTCAAATAATTTCAGTTCAACTTCAACTTCGAGTTCTTAAATAATTTCAGTTCAAGTTACAGTTCTCAAACAATTTTAGTTCAAGTTACAGTTACAGTTCTTAAATAATCTTACTGCCAATTTATGAAAGCGTGCTAAGTGGCTGATCAAGTTGCTCGAGTTCTTCCCTGCCAAAAATACGCCACACTCATTTCCCGTTTTCTCATCCATCACAACGCAATTCGATTTCCCAGACTCTTCACAATACTCAAAATATTCCCAAACTGGACTCTCCCTTTTCCTACCGGACAACAAACGAGCTAAACTTGACGACATTCTCGAAAAGAACCGCTGAACGACAATACTGTGAACGATAATACCGTGATATACCGAGAAATCTCGCGAGATTAACGACTTTCTATTAAGTTCTTAACATAGTCCAACGAAAGACTGGTTCACCGCTAATTTAAGTCAGTATTCAGTAAGTAAATTACTTCATTTCTATAACATAGTCCAACGAAAGACTGGTTCACCGCTAATTTAAGTCAGTAAGTAAATTACTTCATTTCTATTTTTAGTCATAAATGTGTATAATTTCCGTTCGGATTTTAATTATCGTTACAGTTTTTATTCAGTTCGGCATCATTTATTTCCGTTTCCGTTCAGTTTTCGTTCTTAGAATATTTTCAGTTATCGTTATACTTATCGTTAACGGAATGGATTATTTTCAGTTCGACTTATCGTTTCCGTTAACGAATATAACACTGGTTCAATCACACTGCAGAAATGCGCTATACGCACAATCAGTAGACTATCTCCACATGCTAGTTATAGCCTATAGGCCTACCCCACAGTCGATCGAATCGAGTGCTACGATCGACTTGGCTCGACCGTCGATTGACTTCGTCGACTCGCCGAACTTTCGACGACTCAATCGACCTGGGAAATCGACTCCCCAGCCAGCATGCCCAAGTGCGCCCCACCTGGGCCCCATATGGGCAACTTCGTGGGGCCCATATGGGCAGCCCAGATGGGCTCGATGTCCATTTGGCCGTGGGCTCCACGTCCGCCCCAAATGGGCAGCCCACAAATTAGCCTACATGGGCTTATTATGGGCCCACCGACTTTTGCCGACTTGGACTGTAGTCTCTTGGCCAAAATTGATGACTATTGCATTTTTATATTCCAGTATCTAAATTACTCATGAATTTCAATTGCACACTCCTCCTCAAACTGTCAAACTGTAATTGAACTGGTAAGTAACATTTCAGGTAGGCCTATTGTAATGACATCGTGTTTGCCTGTGGTTGACTTGTAAGGATTAAGCCTCGCTTAATCCGTCGACTTGATCAGCTAGGCTACAAAGGAATCTCCAACTGTAACAGTAGGCCTACGGTGCAGAAATTAGTACCAGCTCAAACGGCAGTAGAGGTACTAGAGGACATGTAGTCTCTATGCTACATTCTCCATGGTGAAGCAACATGCTCCTTCATGGAACAAATAGGAAAAGCATGAATGTTTTAGAATCTAACGGTGACCAAATATTGAAATAATTAGACAATTATTAATAATGGTGCCCGTATACATTAAAATAATTAAAAAATAATTAAAATTAAATCCTCAAAATTAGTGCTGTTATAAATAAAATTAAATTGTTGTTAATTTTCAAATTTAATAACATAGACCTCGTGTGACGTCACACTTCTCAGACCCCCACCCCATGTCACACATCGTCACAAATTTTCGACCCCCCCCTAAGTGCGTGCCGTCATTTATGGACGGCCCCTTAATACTAGTCTGTAGCGCATACTGCATAGATTAAGGTTTAAGCTTGGAACCTCTTGGAGGTTCTGTCACAGTTTAGCAGACGCTCCAGATTATAGACTTACAAATGCTCTAATGCGTCTGCTAAATTTGCAAGTATTAGACCCCTATTCCACGAATCCACATGACACTAATTGTATTTCACTTTATGTCATTCCCTATCAGGAAGGCAACAATGTAGGGATTTTTGGTTTTGAAAAGATAGGGCGACGAGGGCAAATATATGAATCGTGTGCGGCAGTAGAGGGTCCCATTAGGCCTAATTTTTATAGACTGCTCACTGTAGAGTGGATCAAAATGCTGTCACACATCCGAGTGAGAAGTCGACGCATTCAGTCCTGTTCTAACGTACAGACTTTCGAATGTTTTGAAATCATTGTTAATGACTACAGGCTAAAATTTCATGAAACTAAGGCATTCTTAACGTATCTTAATCGCTGCATTTCACCGTAAAAAACTGTGAAAGAGTTATCTCTATAACTTCCATAAATTAGAAAACGCCGAAAGGTTTATTATTTGCACGGTGTGTTTACACAGAATTACGCCATTATATCGTGTAGGTCTGTCATTTTGTGACGTAGCCGTAAAAATATTTCAGAGTCGAGTCTAGTCGAGAAAACAACAATCGACTCGACTTGCAAGTCGATCGAGTCGACGATTTTTCAATCGACTCGACTTTGCCGAGTTACGATCGACTTGATCGATCGACTCGATCGACTGCGGGGTATAGGGCCCAGTTCAGCATCAGTTTTACCACCAGAATAGAATATTGACGTTTGATTGCATTACTATACTGCAAATTAGTGTATTTGCATATCTGTCCACTAACGAAATGCTTCCTTCAACTATTAATTATTATTTTTATCTACGTTTTGGATTTCCATGCTCATTACCTCAGTCCCTCAGGACTGACCTTTTTTCTATTTCTTTTGACCAGTTCCGCAAGCGCCTGAAAACCTCCCTTTACCAGTGAAGAGACTGGCCCGGTCGGGAGCGCCTCTGTTTTTTAGTGGCGCTATATAAATGCTTGATTACGATTACACGAGATCATTAGGCAAATTGTGTAAGGAATTTGTTCGCACTACCACCTGAAAATATTCTCTGGTATAGACTGGAAAAGCCATATAGAATTATCTGCCATTTGTACTTAAAGATGCTCCCTGTGCATTAGTTTAAGAACTGCATAATACATTATTTACTTGCTATATATAAATAGTTTGGCTTTGATCTGCATGTAAACAACATCAGCGGAGGTAGATAAAAATCCACCATGAACCATTCGCTTGAACAGGTGGTCTGTCCTGTCTATGTCCTTTTGCTGGCGTACCTCCACCTGGCTGGGGAGGCATAGATAATATGCGCCACCGTTGTGGACACTGCCATGAGATACACCCAAATGTGTCAGAGGAAGTAAGATCCTCGTTTCCAGTGTTACACAGATTCGGTGTTACAAAGATTCAGTGCTATAGACAGATTCGGGCTTTAATGAAGCTGGAAGATTAATGTCATGCCAACAACGCATCAATTATGGATGGCAGGTAGCCAAATGTAGCTGGTCACCGGTTCCCCATCAGCGGTTCTCATGCTGAGGCCGATAGTGGCAGTGAACATGAGGTTTGACCATTATCATGGAATGCATGAGCAACCCATATCGAGGAATCTGGACATATAACGAGGAATCTGGACATCAACTGGATCGACATGTAACCGGAAGTGACGTAATCATTATCGTAGTGGAGAAAGTTTCGAATCGAATGCTGACGAACTGGTCGACATTATTTATCGTAAGTGAAAAGTGTCTTTCGCCTGAAAATCATCAACAGAAACCCAGTGAACTTGATGGAACTTCATCCGCAGACGATCCCATGGCGTATGATCCGATACATAATGTACAGTCCACTCAGAACCAGAGGAAAGCAAAAACAAATTGCATGGAGCCGAGACTTAAAGGGCCTGGAGCTGAGGCTAGCTGACTTTCAACAGTCAGAATAAAGACGGCTGGCATCGTGTTGTGGAAACGGCAACGTTCCAGAGAGAGGCTGGCCCCAAATGAGATGACGCGTGCTGCCACAGGCTAATTGCGGGAGCATTTTAGCATGAGTCTTCTATTCGTCTGCCGTTTATGAAAGGTTTCCTCTTCTTGTTGTGCGTTCTATAACTCACAACATTGCGCTTATGATCTTTCTGTCGCTGTTCATCCCAAGAATGTAACTACAGATACATGTATTGTTTCTGTATGATGATCAGTAGACAGAAACTTATAAGTCTCTTTGGCAATATACTTAATATAAGTAGCGACAGAAAGATAAAAGGCGCGATATCCAGATAAAGACATAGTTGTGGTGTATTATCACTGGAATGGTCTAAATACCAGTACTTATTAAAGAATCATTTGGCATGGCGCAAAACCCAGTAAGACCAATATAAAAGATCACTGGCATGGTCTAAATTCCAATAAGACCAGTGTATACTCAAAGATCAGTGGCATGGTGCAAAACCCAGTAAGACCAGAATAAAAGATCACTTGAATGTTTTAAATTCCAGTAAGTGCATATTACAGGATCATTGGCATGATGCAAAACGCAGAAAGACCAGAATAAAAGTTCACCTGCATGGCCTAAATTTCAGTAAGACCAGTGCATACACAAATATAATTGGCATGGTGTAAAACCCAGCAGCACCAGAATAAAAGAACACTGGCATGGTCTAGATTCCAGTAAGACCAGTGCTTACACAAAGCTCACTGGCATAGTGTAAACCTAGTAAGACCATGCAGATTCAAAGATCACTGGTATGGTCTCAATTCCAATAAGACCAGTGCATACACAAGGATCATTGGCATGGTGTTAAACCCAGCAGCACCAGAATAAAAGAACACTGGCATGGTCTAATTCCACTTAAGACCAGCCCATGCAAAAAACATTGGCATGGCGTAAAACCCAGTAGACCAGAACAAAAGATCACTGGCATTGTCTAAATTCCAGTAAGACCAGTGCATACACAAGGATCATTGGCATGGTGTAAAACCCAGCAACACCAGGATAAAAGATCGCTGGCATGGTCTAAATTCCAAAAAGACCAGTGCATATTAAAGAATCATTTGGCATGGTGTAAAACCCAGTAAGACCAGAATAAAAGATCACTTGCATGGTCTAAGTTCCAGTAAGAACAGTGCCGACACAAGAATATTTGGAATGGTGTAAAACCCAGTAACACCAGAATAAAAGATCACTGGCATGGTCTAAATTCCAATAAGACCAGTGTATAATCAAAGATCAGTGGCATGGTGTAAAACCCAGTAAGACCAGAATCAAAGATCACTGGCATGGTCTAAATTTCAGTAAGACCAGTAAATATACAAAGATCATTGGCATGGTGTAAAATCCAGTAAGACCAAAATAAAAAGATCATTATTGTAGTCCAATTTCCAGTAAGAAAAGTACATGTACATGCACAAGGCAGTAAGACCAATATAAAAGATCACTGGCATGGTCTAAATTCCAATAAGACCAGTGTATACTCAAAGATCAGTGGCATGGTGCAAAACCCAGTAAAACCAGAATAAAAGATCACTTGAATGTTTTAAATTCCAGTAAGTGCATATTACAGGATCATTGGCATGATGCAAAACGCAGAAAGACCAGAATAAAAGTTCACCTGCATGGCCTAAATTTCAGTAAGACCAGTGCATACACAAATATAATTGGCATGGTGTAAAACCCAGCAGCACCAGAATTTCCAGTAAGAAAAGTACATGTACATGCACAAGGCTCACTAGCATGGTGCACGTTAGACCTAGCTAGATCAGAATCAAAGATCATTGGCATGCTCTCAATTCCAGCAAGACCAGTATATACACAAGGATCATTGGCATGGTGTAAAACCCAGTAATACCAGAATTGAAAATCACTGGAATGGTCCAGTTAGACCAGTGCACATCAAATAATCATTTTGGCATGGTGTAGAACCCAGTAAGACCAGTGTAAAAGATCACTGGCATGGTCTCGATTCCAGCAAGACCAGTGCTTACACAATAAGAATTGGCATTACATAAGGATAATTTGCATGGTGTAAAACCCAGTAAGACCAGAATCAAAGTTCACTGGCATGGTCTCAATTCCAGAAAAACCAGTGCATATTAAAGAATTATTTCGAATGGTGCAAAACCCAATGAGACCAGAATAAAAGTTCACTTGCATGGTCTAAATTCCAGTAAAACCAGTGCATACACAAACATGATTGGCCTGGTGTAAAACCCAGTAACACCAGAATAAAAGATTACTGTCTTGGTCTCAATTCCTGTAAGACCAGTTTATAGTCAAAGATCAGTGGCATGGTGTAGAACCCAGTAAGAGCAGAATCAAAGATCACTGGCATGGTCTAAATTTCAGTAAGACCAGTAAATATACAAAGATCATTGGCATGGTGTAAAATCCAGTAAGACCAAAATAAAAAGATCATTGGTGTGGTCCAATTTCCAGTAAGAAAAGTACATGCACAAGGCTAACTAGCATGGAGCACGTAAGACCTAGCTAGATCAGAATCAAAGATCACTGGCATGCACTCAATTCCAGCAAGACCAGTATATACATAAGGATCATTGGCATGGTGTAAAACCCAGTAACACCAGGATAACAGATCGCTGTCTTGGTCTCAATTCCTGTAAGACCAGTGCATATTAAAGGATCATTGGCATGATGCAAAACGCAGAAAGACCAGAATAAAAGTTCACCTGCATGGCCTAAATTCCAGTAAGACCAGCCAGTGCATACACATATATAATTGGCACGTTGTAAACCCAGTAACACCAGAATGAAAGATCACTGGCATGGTCTCAATTCCTGTAAGACCAGTGCATACACAAGGATCATTGGCATAGTGTGAAACCCAATAAGACCAGAACAAAAGATCACTGGCATGGTCTAAATTCAAGTAAGACCAGTGCATACACGAGTGTCATTGGCATGGTCTAAAACCCAGCAGCACAGGAATAAAAGAACACTGGCATGGTCTAGATTCCAATAAGACCAGTGCATACACGAGGCTCACTGGCATGGTCTAAAACCTAGTTGGACCAGAATCAAAAATCACTGGCATGGTCTAATTCCACTTAAGACCAGCCCATGCAAAAGGATCATTGGCATGGTGTAAAACCCAGCAACACCAGGATAAAAGATTACTGTCATGGTCTAAATTTCAGTAAGACCAAGGAATATACAAGGATCGTTGGCATGGTGTAAAATCCAGTAAGACCAAAATTAAAGATAATTGGCGTTGTCCAATTTTCAGTAAGACCAGTACCTGCACAAGGCTCACTGGCATGTGGTAAAACCTTGTAAGACCAGTATAAAAAGATCACTGGCATGGTCTAAATTCCAGTTAGACAAGTGCATATTAGAGAATCATTTGGCATGGTGGGAAACCCAGTAAGATCAGTCAGTGTTTCCGTTAGAGTCCAAAAAGAGGACGTACTTACGTCCTGACCTAGAATTTTGGACGTAGCTCATTTCCAACGGCGATCACACCGTGCGTATGACATAACAGAAATCACAATCACAAACTTTATTAGGCCTATCAATAGTTATAAGTTCAAGACAGCATCTTCCGATAGCTTTTTCTTGAAATAAACGAATATGTGATGATAGGCCAACGTACGTCGTAAAGAAATGCACACAGCTTCAACCGGCAGACGAATACACATAACTACGAAATAATATCTCACTGGTCTTAGTGCTTGACGCGACGGTAGACAAATGGACGTTTGCAAATTACCATTGGAATTTTACTCACGCCTAGCTCGAAAATTTGGACGTTTTGGACATTTGTTACGGACGTAAAAACGACCATTTTGGCGTTAACGGAAACACTGAGATCAGTATATAACTTGATGGAACTTCTTCCGCAGACGATCCCATGCCGTATGATTGGATACATACAGTCCACTCAGAACCAGAGGAAAGCAAAAACAAATTGCATGGAGCCGAGACTTAAAGGGCCTGGAGCTGAGGCTAGCTGACTTTCAACAGTCAGAATAAAGACGGCTGGCATCGTGTTGTGGAAACGGCAACGTTCCAGAGAGAGGCTGGCCCCAAATGAGATGACGCGTGCTGCCACAGGCTAATTGCGGGAGCATTTTAGCATGAGTCTTCTATTCGTCTGCCGTTTATGAAAGGTTTCCTCTTCTTGTTGTGCGTTCTATAACTCACAACATTGCGCTTATGATCTTTCTGTCGCTGTTCATCCCAAGAATGTAACTACAGATACATGTATTGTTTCTGTATGATGATCAGTAGACAGAAACTTATAAGTCTCTTTGGCAATATACTTAATATAAGTAGCGACAGAAAGATAAAAGGCGCGATATCCAGATAAAGACATAGTTGTGGTGTATTAGATATCGGTGCAATAGAAGTTACTAATTAATAATATATGTATTAGCGTCTTTATATACTGAATTAAATTATATCGTATCTGTAGATCTAGAAATTGTGCCAGTGTCGAATGTAATGGATCTATTTAACACCGATTAAATGTCTTCTAAACTATTTAAAACACATGCTGAGCTATATTTATGTTAAACGAATCAAGCTGATCTTTAAGTTGACAGTATACGACTTACTCAATTAATCTCTGGTTTGGTTATGCCGATTAACAAATCGAGGAAAAATTTTAAAATGCATATTTTCTGCTGCAGCTGCAGTAGTAATCCGAGGACAACAAGATGCCAAACTTACAGGTATTACATCAACAAGTGCAACACAGGTAAGTTACTTTGTATTGAATGCAAATCACTAAAATCGCATACAGCGTTTAACTCAGCAAGGAAATTGAATTTTTAGCATGTTTATTTGTAATCTGATCCTTTTAAATTATTCTGTCTGATCAAGTTGTTTCAGCACTTGACAGTAAAGGTTATATTTCACGTAAGCATCCTCATCGTCACTTTGTTTCTTGGTGTTCAACAGGTCGGTGATGTAGTCGATTTTGCGTTAGAATTGCGCATATAAAAGAGATCAGGTTTCATGTTATTTTAGTGCTCCATTGGAGCAAGGTAATCGTACGCTTGCGCTGTAGGCTAATTTCCATCGATGGTAATTTCAACGTTACGATCGCAGCTACCTGCATGCAGAGCAAACTTTATTACAGTTGCAACTTTATTACAATTCAGTGAAGTTATAATTTGTCAGTGACCCTTGCTGTCACATAGGCAACAAGCTCTACTGACGCGCTGCCAATGTGACCATTTTGCTCTTGTCTTTTGTCTCAGCTAAGCTTTACCTCGCAACGCTAATGGAAATGTATTAAGACGTCCATCATTGTTTAGGTCTACGTCTTAGTCAAGCGACGCTTGAATATAGTTTTGAGGATTCTCTGCTATGGTCTGGAAACACATGTTACGTCTTTCTGTTTCACCTTTAGCTGCACGATCTACCTAGGAACATACTTGAACGTATCTGCATAAAAGCAGTTGCTTTGGAAGCTAAAGATCTGAAGCTGGCAAAAACTGCGTGGAAAAGAAAAGCTGATAGTGCCATAAGCCGACTTCAAACAGTCTCTTCACAATGGAGTGACATCCTTTCGATGGACTCCTGTACGACTGAAGCTCACAAAATACTAGACAGTTGTGGTGAGTTCCTAAGATTTAAATGCTTAATAGCATCCGTACCATGAAAGTGGACCGAGCACAGGTGTTCCTTATGTTGATATATATATAATGTGTATTCGATTGTTAAGCGGTTTTAGTCTTAGGCCTTAGTTGCGCTGTCGGCTCGTGGGCGCTTGGCCTAAAGTAGCCTAAACATTGGCTGACGGTAGATTCTCTTTACACGTGCAGTTAGCGCGCCAAACTTAGAAACTGCTGATGACAGTGAATTTGAACTATACAGTGTAGTACAGTTGTTTTAAGGCAAGAGTTGAGTTTGTTGTTATTAAACTGTGTTTGAAGAAAGAAAGAAACATTCAAAGAACTGTGTCAATTTAATTCTTAAACAGTTAGAAGACGTTGAGCAATTTATATGTAGAGATAAGGAAAGTTCTTGAGGTAGGTCACAACTAAGAAAGAAAAGAGTTGGTGACATTATTTGGTGGCAGCAGCGGTGGGATTCGAAACAACGTCTGGGATTCGAAACAACGTCTGGGATTCGAAACAACGTCTGGGATTCGAAACAACGTCTGGGATTCGAAACAACGTCGACTGGTGAATACGCATTCAAATCATTGGTAAATCTACGACAACGAAAGCCTCAACGACAAAGGTATAAAAGTTGGTTGTTATCAAACAAAGAACAATCCCCAATACTTCAAACACAAAAGAAAACTCGTGTTTTCCAGAAAGGACAGCACTGAAGTAAAGAAGTAAGATGGAGAAATTAAGTGTCAAGAAACAAGCAGAACTGAAGAAGATGTCTTCTGAAAGATTAAAACAGCGCTTGTTAAAGGCTGGTTTTGAAGAAGAGAAACTGGAAGATATGTCACGTGAGGACATGCTAGAAGCGCTAGCTGAAGTCTGGCTTAAAGAAGAAGCAGAAGAAGAAGAAGGTGCTGTCGGCGGTGCTGTGGAAAAGGTTATTGAAAAACCGCCTGGACTTATGTCTATGGAGATGATGATGCAGTGGATGATGATGAAAGAAGAAAGAGAGGAGAAACGGAGACAAGAAGAGAAAGAAATGCGACAGGAAGAATTACGTCTTCAGAGAGAGAAAGAAGAGAAGGCAGAACGTCTTCAGAGAGAGAAAGAAGAGAAAGCAGAGAATGCAAGACAGGAAGAATTACGTCTTCAGAGAGAGAAAGAAGAGAAAGCAGAGAATGCAAGACAGGAAGAATTACGTCTTCAGAGAGAGAAAGAAGAGAAAGCAGAGAATGCAAGACAGGAAGAATTACGTCTTCAGAGAGAGAAAGAAGAGAAGGCAGAACGTCTTCAGAGAGAGAAAGAAGAGAAAGCAGAGCAAGTTCGTGTGGCAGAACTTGAGTTGCAAAAGCAGCAATTTGAGATTCAATTAGAGCAATTGAGAAGAGATAGAGAAGATGCTGAAAGGAGAAGATTAGAGCAGATGATTGAATTTGAAAGGGCGCGGAAAAGTGACGAAGAGATACGTCAGCAACAGATTGAAGAGAAGAGACTACGTGAAGAAGAAAAGGAAAAAGTGCGAATTTCAGAGTTGGAGCGAGCAGAAGAGGTTAGACAAGAAGAACTGAAATTACAGAAAGAAAGCATGGAGAAGGCGGAAGAGGAAAGACAAGAACGTTTAAAGTTGGAAAAAACAAAAATAGCATTAAAAGAAGCACAACTCAAAGAGGAGAAACAAAATAGAGAAGCTCAAGAACAAAGAAGGAAAGAAGAACGAGAAGAACAGAAAAGGAAACAGGAAGAAAGTGAAACGATGGTGTCTAAAATAAAGAAAATTGGTGATGCCATGAAACACGTCTTACCCAAAATGCCAAACGATATGATGGAGGTGCCATTATATTTCGAAACGGTAGAGAATGCGTTTCGTAGTTTCAACGTGCAGGAACAATTCTGGGTGAAGTTACTATTGCCATTGATGACTCCGAAAGCTAGAACTGTTCTAAACAGATTGTCATTCGCTGATTTAGATGATTATGAGATCGTGAAACAGCACTTGTTAAAAGAATTCAAGTTGACACCGAGAGAGTACAGATCGAAGTTTATTGATGCGAAGAAGACAGCTGAAGAAACGTATACAATGTTTACAGCTAGGCTGAAGAACTTGCTGAACTATTATGTGAAAAGTCGCAAAGTGGAAAAGAATTTTGAGAAGCTGTTTGATTTATTAGTGGCGGATAAGTTGAAAGAATCACTACCACCAGGTCCACTACAGTTTGTATTGTCGAAGGAAGGAACTGATTGTTACGAAGCTAGTGTTGTGGCAGACCTAGCAGACATTCATGTTAATAATCGAATTGGTTTGGCAATTCCGAATAAGACAAGTTTTGGTTTTGTACCCAATGTAAAAAGAAATCAACAGTTCACTCCAAATTTTGGTTTTCATTGGAAGAGCAATCAAGAAACAGGAAATCAGTTCAGAGGTGCAGAAGTGAAACCAAATTCTCCGGTTGTTCACGAGAATAGAGAGTCGATGATGACCAGACAACGTCAGGTATATAACAAATCACCACCAAGGTTTGTCGCGAGAGAAGGCAATGCATCGTTTACTCCATATAAGAGAAAAGAAAGCATCGAACAACGAGGTGCAGTGGTGAAACGTTGTCACAACTGTGGATCAGACAGGCATTTGATGAAATTCTGTCCAGTTCCTGTTACAGCCTCAAATTATGGAAAACAAGAAAATTCGAGGGTGAATCGAATTCAAGTGGTTGGTAATTCTGAAAGTCAAGCCACAGAACATCAGAACAATGAAACTGAAGTAAAGTCAGTGATGAAATGTCACCTTTCACCTGATATTCAGAAAGAAATTCTATTGCACAATGGAATGCAGAAAGAAATGGTTGGAAGAGATGAAAGTACAGCATTGAAGAAAGTGGTATTGCAGTACGTCGAGGTAGAGATTCGTGGAACAGCAGGAAAAGAACCAGTGAAAGTAAAAGCACTTATTGATTCTGGAGCAGAGGTTCCGGTGATTAGTGAAGAATTACTGGAAGGCATGAAGGTGGAGCAGATTGGAAAAGTGAACTTACAATGCGTGGCAGGAGATGCCATTCCTGCAAAGTTGGTGAAAGTTGATGTAAGGCTGTGTTGTAACGATGTGGAAGAAGAGGTAATTCCGCATAAAGTCAAATGTTCACTTACACCGTATGTGACATTGATGTGTGCTAGTATTGCAAAAATGGGAAGCACAGAAAGATTCTTGTTGCATCCAGAAATCATTGCAGAACTTAAAGCCGTGCCACAAGTGAAAATGATACAAGGAGATGTGCAAGCGAATGTAACGACGAGATTGCAGAGTCAGCGAAAGAAAGTGATAGAAGTCGAAGAGGAAAGTGAAACTGAAAGTTCAAGTGAAGAGGAAAACGAAAGTGATGATCAACAAAGTTTAATGCAAGACGGTATAACAGCAGAGATGAGTGAACAAGAGATGGCTGCATGCAAGAATGGTAATCTAAATGAAACGAAAGAGGATAATGAATGTGATGTGGAGATAGCAGATTTGTTTCAAGAAGATGAGAAAGATGAAGAACAACAGATGCAGATTGCAGACGCAAAGAAATTCGAAGAACAGCAGAGACAAGATGAATCATTGAAAGCATGGTGGAATTTAGCGCCAGATAAAGAATCTGAATTCTGCGTGGTAAATGGCTTACTGTACAAGAGATATCGAATATTAGAGCAAACGATATATCAATTGGTGTTACCAAAAGAGCGACGAATGAAAGTGATGGAGTTGGCTCACGAATCAGTATTTGGAGGACATCTTGGAGAAGAGAAAACTAGAGAACGAATAAAGTTGTCTTTTACGTGGCCAAAGATGAGAAGAGATATAGTGAAATTTTGCAAATCATGTGAGAAATGTCAGTTAAAGGCAAGAAGTTTGGTGATGGACAGGGTTCCTATCACTCCAATTCCAAGAGAAGATGTAGCCTTTAGAAGAATTACAATGGATTGTGTAGGACCAATCGAGCCAGCATCTGCTGCAGGTCACAAGTACTGTTTATGTATTGTCGATTCTTGCACAAGATGGCCTACAGTGTTTCTGTTGAAATCATTAACTGCGAAAGCTGTGTGTGATGCTTTGATGGAGTTGTTTATGAACGTTGGTGTACCTTCAGTGATCACAAGTGACCAAGGAACAAATTTTACTGCGAGTCTGACAAGAGAATTTCTGAATTTAATGGGGTGTAGTCCAAGATTTGATACGCCAGGTCATCCAGAGGCAGCTGGATTAGTAGAACGATGGAACCAAACATTCAAGAAAATGATCCATCATGTAATTGTTGACAATCCAAGGCAATGGCACAAAGTAATTCCGTTTACAGTGTGGGCATTACGAGAAGTACCGAATGCAACTACTGGAATTGCTCCTTATATGTTGGTGTATGGAAAGATTCCGCGTGGACCATTGGCAATTTTAAAAGAAAGTTGGACAAGAGAAATTAATTTACCACCTCATATTGGAATCCAACCAGAAAAGTACTTGAAAGACATGAAAGCAAATATGGAAAAAGCATTATTGTTTGCAGAATCATATTCACGAGAGAAGCAATTACAGTATACGAATCAATACAACAAAAGAGCGAAACATAAAGAATTTGAACCGGGTGAAAAAGTTATTGTGTTGTATCCGACGTCAACAAATAAACTGATTTCACGATGGCATGGTCCATGTACTGTCATACAACGAAGATCAAAGTACTCTTATTTGATTGATATGGGTGACGATTGTCGAAAGATAATTCACGCAAATAAAATCAGAAAGTACATTACAAGAGCAATGAGTTGTGGACTAATCGTTGAAGAAGATGAAGACTTTGGTTCAGTGGTTGAACTGCTGACAAAGAATGACTTGCAAGATGAAAAGAACTCACTGAATCTTGATCCTGATCAGATTAACCATTTAACATTGACTCAACAAAAACAATTGCTGGAAGTACTGAACAAATATTCTGATCGATTTTCTGAAAAGCCTGGACTATGTACATTGGTTGAACATGAAATCGAACTGAAACCGGAATTTCGTGAAAAAGAATTTATGGCTTACCGTATTCCACTCATCTATCGAGCAGAAGTTGAACGACAAATTAAAGAAATGCTTCAAGCCAACATTATAAAACCATCTTCGAGCAGAATGGCAAGTCCGTTGGTAATTGTTAAAAAGAAAGACGGTTCTCTGAGACTTGCCTGCGACTACAGATACATTAACTCGTTCACTGTGGATTGTAAATATCCGATGCCGATTGTGAAAGATGTTTTGCACAAAGTTGGAAAATCAAATGTGATCTCAATTTTTGATTGTCGAAGTGCTTACTGGACTTGTCCTGTTAAGCAAACTGATCAATGGAAAACTGCTTTTGTTACTCACAATGGACTGTACGAGTTTACTCGTGTTCCTTTTGGAATGATCAACTCAGGAAGAACATTTGTTAAAGCAATTAACATGGTTTTACAGCCTATAAATGAATTTGCTGAGCCCTATGTAGATGACATTGCTGTGCATTCAGATGATTGGAAGATTCATTTACAGCATTTAGATGCATATTTAATGCAAATGAGACTGCATAACATTACTCTGAACTTAAAGAAATGTATCTTTGGTAAGAGTGAGGTAAAGTTCATCGGTCATGTGGTTGGTTCTGGAACGATTCAAATGAATCCAGATAGAATTGAAAGTTTAATTAATTTGAAAACCCCAGAAACGAAGAAACAAGTTAAGCAATTGCTGGGATTTTTTGGTTACTATAGACAGTTTATCAAAGATTTTGCACAGATTGCGAAGCCTCTATCTGATTTGACAAGTAAACATGTTCCAGATAAGATTGATTGGACTGATAGACATCAACAGGCATTTAATTTACTTAAAGATGCTGTACGCTCTAAAGTTGTTTTATATGTTTTTGATGTTGGAAAACCTTTTAATTTGTACTGTGATAGCAGTGATTTTGCAGTAGGAGCTGTTTTAACACAGATGGATGATAAGGGAATAGAACGCCCTGTATCATTTATAAGTCAGAAATTGACTGACACTCAGAAGAGATGGGCAACTGTGGAGAAAGAAGCCTATGCTATTGTTTGGGCTCTAAATAAGTTGAAAGAGATAATAATTGGATCTAAAGTTCACATCTTTACCGATCACAATCCTTTAACTTATCTGACTGAATCTATGTCTAAGTCTGCTAAACTGGTGCGTTGGGCTTTAGCACTGCAAACTTTTGATGTAGAGGTTAATTATAAGAAAGGACGATTAAATGTTGTAGCAGATTGTTTATCTAGATTATAAGATTGTTTATTTTAATATATTGTATAGTATTAAGTTTATTGCATAATTTAGTACATGATGATTTCGCAAATTTTTAAGTTTAATTTGCTCAATCCAAAGAAAGGGAAGGAGGTAATGTGAACAAATGTTTTGCATATATAATGAGCACAGGTGTTCCTTATGTTGATATATATATAATGTGTATTCGATTGTTAAGCGGTTTTAGTCTTAGGCCTTAGTTGCGCTGTCGGCTCGTGGGCGCTTGGCCTAAAGTAGCCTAAACATTGGCTGACGGTAGATTCTCTTTACACGTGCAGTTAGCGCGCCAAACTTAGAAACTGCTGATGACAGTGAATTTGAACTATACAGTGTAGTACAGTTGTTTTAAGGCAAGAGTTGAGTTTGTTGTTATTAAACTGTGTTTGAAGAAAGAAAGAAACATTCAAAGAACTGTGTCAATTTAATTCTTAAACAGTTAGAAGACGTTGAGCAATTTATATGTAGAGATAAGGAAAGTTCTTGAGGTAGGTCACAACTAAGAAAGAAAAGAGTTGGTGACATTATTTATGTATGTATGTATGTATGTATGTATGTATGTATGTATGTATGTAGGCCCTGCTCTAAAATAAATCCAATGCTAAGTGTCCATCTAGTGTCCATCTATGTATGTATGTATGTATGTATGTATGTAGGCCCTGATTTATAGGCCTACAGCTGTTTACATAACCGCAAAGGTGGCCATGGAAGGTCCAGCATAGAAGTGTTTGCAGTGGCCGGCCTATCCTCCTGGGACAACCTGTGACATGAGCTTCTCAGCCTCTCTGCCTCTTTTCTGCAAACGCTTGAAAACCATTTGGTTCGATCATGGTTTTATTGTGTTAAGTCGGGAGCGCCTCTGATGAGTCTGTCGTGAAGTGGCGCTATATAAATTTGCAATTACCGTTACCATCATTATTCGTATAATTGCAAGTGAGTTGCATAATCTGCTAGCTCAGAGTTCCATGGGTTATGGATTATTACTAGCATTTATGCATTTGTTACTTACCTTTAAACAGCGCAATTCAATAGTAGCAAGGGCGCTTCAAAATGTCATGAACTCAAATAATTATTGTATTGTATTGTATTTGAACACTTGTTATAGCGCCCCTACCAGATTGCCCATTCTGAGGCGCTCCCGACTACTGCGCAGACGCTGAATCGGAGTTTCACGCCGAAGCGCATGAGCAATTGCGAGTGAAGGACTTGCCCAGGGTCCCTACGCGGCGACTTTGAGGTGGATTTGAACCCGCAACCCTCCAGCTGCAATGCACCGAACATACCCCAAAACCACCGCGCCCCAGTTGTGGTGTAATGTGTTGTATTGTATTGTATTGTACTCCACGTTTATATTGCGACCGAGCCACCCGCAGTAAAGATCCGAGAAATTAATCTATGATAAACCGACCGACCGGGAATCGAACCCGGGCGCCGACCTGGAGAGCGGGCTACCAACCCACTCGGCCACTCAGGATCCTTGTATGCCAAGAGCATATATGATACGCGTGTGTATACGTGTAGCGGCTGTAGCCTATGCATGTATGTATGTATGTATGTATGTATGTATGTATGTATGTATGTATGTAGGCCCTGCTCTAAAATAAATCCAATGCTAAGTGTCCATCTAGTTGATTTATAGGCCTACAGCTGTTTACATAACCGCAAAGGTGGCCATGGAAGACCATGGTGAAATTGCAGTAGACCATCTATTTTCTTAACTGGATCTCGATTCACACCTATCAAAATTAACTTAACGCCGGTGGCAGATGGCGTTGTAACATCGATCTTGGTTCGCTGCTACGTAGGCGTTTCTTCTCCTCCTCCTTCTCCTTCTCCTCCTCCTTCTCCTCCTCCTCATTATTATTCTAAAATTTTTAACGTACGCAAGGTCACACAGAAATGCAAATCGGAGGCGTGGTCAGCCAGCTGCTAGGTGGAGAGCTGTTAGATATCTAAATTCTTGAAAGCCAATGAGAAATAGTAAATTTTGAGTATTTTTTTAAAGAAGAGAAAGTTCTAACTTTGGACAAACTCTGGTAGTCGGTTCCATTAGAAAAGTGTTTTGAGGTTTTTGACAGTGTTTGATAGCGGAACAACAGTGCCAGCAACGTCAACACTGGAGAAGGGAAAGAGTGCAGTCGTTGATGTGAGTCAAACATAATTGCCTCAGACTTATCAGGGTTTATGGAGTTGAATCAGAACTGAAGAGAGACGCTTTTCAAGTTTAGCTTTGTCAGATTTGATCTGTTGGCGACAGAGCGAGGCCCTATATAAAGTTGATTATCCTCGGCATACTGCTGTAACTGGAATCCAAAGTGATTGGCTATATATATATGCAGCTGATTGTTGAATTGAAAATTGTAAATAACAGAGGACCGAGAACAGATCCCTGAGTGACACCAGCAGTGCAGAGAAAAGGATCCGATTGAGCAGTACCCACTTGCTGAGACCGATTGAAGAGGTGAGAAGCTACCCAAGCCAGCCAGTTTAAGGCAGTAGGCCTACCACAGACACCGAAGCTTTTACTGAGTCTTGGTGGCAATAGCTGGTGGTCGACCGTGTCAAGGCATACTGAGAGGCACGTCTTTCCTTTAGAAGCTGTTATCCATTGTGAATGTGAGAGCAGTTTCAGTAGAGTAGCCTTCACGGTAAGGTGATTGGTAAGGACTGAAATTACGAGGTGAAATAGTGTGTTTCTTAATCCATATAAGGAAGAGTTGTTCAAGAATCTTTGAAATGTTATTAAGGTTAGAGATTGGGAGAGGGTATGCCATTAAAGGCAGCACTAGAGAGCTCGTTTCATCTAAGGTTGCCAGTGTACTGAGAATTTTTTATTATTATGCATTTGCGAATCGTATTTTATTAACGAACTTCAAATTACAGAGTCGGCGTTCCTCGTAGACTAAACACTCTTCCATCAGTCATTTGCTTCGCCTTTGACGTCATTAGCAAGTTACACTATTTATGTACCTATGTGCGTGGGCACGCTGTTACGGCAGTTATACAAATGGATGCTAGAGCAACATGGTAACTCTGCTGCAGTTACCTTTTTCTACCTTTGTTAAGACGCACCTGTTCAGATTTCTTAGGCAGCCATGATTATCGCGCTTCTCGGGGGTTCGATCCGTTCCTAAAATGCGTTTCATAATAGTCCAGATATATATACACACATGTAGCCTATGCATAGCATACATAATACATAATAGGGCCTACATACATACGGTGTTCTATTCGGTAACGCGGTTGGCCTGTATAACATAATGGTTGTGGGTTCGAGCATGTTGAGTGGACTCTGTGTAACGACCTTCAGCAAGTTTTTTTTACACAAAACAAAAGTTTTTTATGTAACAAAGCGGCATAAATTAAGTATTACCGACGACAACTGGGAAAACAGGGTGAACTGGCCTATGTCCCACACCTCGAGGTTCGTCCTTAATCGGCTGAAAGGCCTTATAGACCTACAAAAATGAGCTTATCCGATAAAATGTTAGCATTTTTAATGAGTCAATAAGTGTATTAAGCATGCAGGTATCCAATCCAGAGATTTCTATAGCGCCTTTTTGAACCTATAAAAAATGCTGTTTAATTTGATTGTGTCACTTCTGTTGCGTGGCTGTTAAGCAGAGCAATTGTGTTTATTTTAGCTCCTGTGCCAATTCATTTGGAAATGTTGGATAGAATTCCAATGGCATTGCAGGGAATGCCTGTCGCAGTGACTACAACGACCGATGAACTCTATATGCTCTGCCATTGTCGTCGCGGGTTCATTAATGTCTATAACCGCAACATCTTGCGCGAGGTGAAACATGTCATCGAGATAGAAAATCGCGGAGTATTCCCACTGGCCATAGCAGCCTGCAGCTTGTCAGATTGTTTATATGTATTGAGCAAAGAAGAAACTTGGGATACCAATTCAATTGTAAGAATTACGAAAGATGATGAGCACCAGTTTGATATTTCACCATGGATTAGTGGTTTGCCAGTGCAGAATCAATATACCGGTATATTCGTATCTGCTAATGGCAATTGACTTAATCCTCTCAAGAACGGAAAGACCGGATGAATTGATAAGCATATATAATTCTGATGGATCCTTGCAGCATCAAATAAGGTTGTCTCTAGATCTTTTTCGCGTCTCGAGCATAATCCCAAAATCAAGTGGAAACCTTGTCCTGATTTCCTATAACTATGAGTACAAAAGAAAGTTAACGGAGATCGACATGGATGGGAATGTTGTCCGTCAACATCAGTCGTCACTTCTGGGATGTGATGTTGGATCAGCAGACGGCTGCGATAGAATTCTGGTAGTCGATAAGAACAGCCAAATGGAGCTTTTAGATTCTGAACTTAACCTTTTGGATGTTACGCTTCCGGAGAAGGAGGAGAAGGATGACCACCTCTGGGCACATCCACGTTATTTGCACTACGACAGATACAGGAATGAGGTACTGATGATAGACTATACTAGTTGGTTTGGCCAAGACGGCACTTTATCAATCTTCGCTTTCACAGCAGACAGATGGGGCCCACAGTAACGCGTCATTTTTACTTCATTACTGTCCAACACTGGATAGAGCTAGCATCGTTATAGCCATATTAATTTCTAATGGCTCATTTTTTAAATAGTTAAATAGCCAAATACATGTTATTGTCTGCTTCTATTTAAGTACAAGTTTCGTTACTTTCACTTGTTGAAGACGTATTAAAAGTAGATTTACTTTAACCTTTGGCAAAGTAAAAGTTCATAAGTTTTCAGTACTTTTAAAATTGACAGAATTACGGTGATGAGCGTCAAGTAACTAGCTATAGGGACTATAGTGAGAGATTGGTAAGTTAAAATGTCCTCTACAAGTATGCATGCAATGCCGGCCTACATTCCGAGCGTTCAAGCGTCTATTGAACGCATCATCATCATCATCATCATCATCATCATCATCATCATCATCATCATCATCATCATCATCATCATCATCATCATCATCATCATCATCATCATCATCATCATCATCATCATCATCATCATCATCAATAGCCATGGGCTCAGTGCCCGTAAGTGTCCGATGCCTTCTTCACGATGTCTCCGTTCGACTCTGTTCTTGCTTCATCGTTTAGCATCTGTGTTGTATGCTCCAACTCTGCTTACGTATTCCTTGGACCGATATTCGTTTTTCTTCACTCTTGATCTTGTCCATTTTTGACATCGGATTTCAATCGCTTTGTTTTTACTGCCAGAGTATCGACACCCATCTGGCAAACCTTCCTCCTTTATCCGGGCTTAGGACCGGCACAGGGTGCTGCTGCCTTGCAGCCCATGACACGCAAGAGACAAGCTACCTTTTCCAAAGACTCTCGGTAGCTCTCCAACGCGGAAACGCCATCTGCTTTTCGACGACATTACCATGCTAGATTGTTCATAATAATAATAATAATAATAATAATAATAATAATAATAATAATAATAATAATAATAATAATTATACGCTATAACTTGGTCGCATTCAAAGGCAATTTTCCAGCAAACCCAGAAGATAAGGCCTGACCCTGAGTAGGGCCTTTCCATACAATTTTCTACAATAGATAATGTTGAAGTCCCTGAGGGATCCTGTATACCTCGGGGCATAAAAATAAATAAATAAATAATAATAATAATAAAAAAAAAAAAAAAAATAATAATAATAATATATCCGATCTTGGCCGCAGCCTCGCGCTGTATACAGGAGACAACAGAGAGACCAGCTTCCTGCTGCAACGTCTCTCTATCACTATCCAGCGTCTCAACTCGGTGGCTTTCCGTGGCACTTTAGCGGAGCCAGACCGAGTGTAGACCTAACAATAATGGCTCTTTAATGTTCATTATAGACAACAGTCTTTATAGATAATTGTAGCTTTTAGTGCTGATGTTCATTGATAAGAAAATAAATATTGCTTTTTATAATAATAATAATAATAATAATAATAATAATAATAATAATAATAATAATAATAATAATAATAATAATAATAATAATAATAATAATAATAATAATAATAATAACAAACCCTGAAGACGAGGCCTGACCCTCCAGACAAATTTCCTGCTCCTTATAGCAATTTTTCATAAATCCTGAGGGATCCTTGATACCTCGGGTAAAAAAAAAATAATAATAATAATAATAATAACAACAACAACAACAACAACAATAAGCAATAAATAGGTAATAATATCGAAACATAACTAAAAAATTATTAGAAGGCAAAATGTAGTTCTAATTACTTTAATAAAGAAAGAGAGGTGAGCTAAAATTACCTCGATTTACCTTGAGAACAAGTTGAAGAATTTTAAGTTTCTCTCAGAGCAATACGTACTCCGAACGAATGAAGTGCTTGCATGAAGACTTTCATAGTGCATAGATTCAAAGTTCAGATTATATCAAGTGTGATTGATCGAAACAAGTGGACTCTTTCTAAGTGAACGATAAGAGTATAGTCTCTCTCTCTCTCTCTTGACAGAACATCTTTATCGGTAATGCAGAACGTGTCGTTTGTAAAGTTTAACCAATTTGTCAAGATAGATACTAGGACTGTCGGAAAATTCATCTAGTTAAATGCAGAGATGGGCACTAACTATGGCAGAAGTTAAACTACTTTCATAACTATTAGTCAAGTAAGCAGTTATAACCTGTTTAACTACTTTAGTGGATAAATAGTTAAAACTACTTCTTTAGCTGCCAGTAACATAGTTAACTGCTTTCTTAACTACATAAGCACGAACAGCAATGTTAAACAAGGCAAAAGTATTAAACTAAGTCATTTATATCAAATCACGAAGTACTGCAGCATGTATTGCTCATTATTTGTAGCAATGTTGACATGGACCAAAACAAATAATCGGTTGTTATTGTGCAAAGGTTAGCGTTGCATAATTATGCAACATCTTTCCGAAGAGGCCTCTGACAGCTTATACCTCCTGCACCGCCTGCAACGGTAAAAAGGCGAACGATAGCTACATTAATAGGCAGCGTAATATCGGGCTTTTAGAAAGCCAAAGTGACATTTGGAATTGTCCTTAGGCTGGTGACGTCAGCACCGTTAAATGAATAATAATAATCGTCAACTTCTCTGTCCACTGTGCAGCTTTGGTCAGACGAGCTATACAGTTTATTACCATCATCAGACTGGGTTCCTCGACAACTCGTCGAACGACATTTCGTATAACGACACTTCGTCTACGACAATTCGTATAACGACATTTCGTCTACTAGTGTATCTGTATCCATTACGGCTAATCAACAGAGGCCGCTTTCTTATAGTTTCGCTAAAACGTGCTATATATTCTCTGGAATCCAGCTTCTAATTACTGACAAGTTTATTTTCATCAATCCAGCTTCTGTTGAATGGAAACCTATTTTCATCCATGCATCCAGGTTGATTTCCAGCTTATTTTTACGTGAGAAATTATTTCGATCAATTCAGCTTCTATTTCAACACAGGAATGTTTTCATCAATCTCACTTCCATTTCGGGAAACAGTTTTTTTAATTAATCCAGCTTCCATTTTAAAGTGACAATATCAAATAACTTAGTAGACGAAATGTCGTTCGACGAATTGTCGCTCGACGAAGTGTCGTAGACGAAATGTCGTTCGACGAGTTGTCGTGACACCGACTGCCCCAGATACTCTGACGGTTGATGGTCACATTCCAAAACAAATTCCATCCCATGCAAAACTAATTGTTCAAATTTCCTAACACCCCAAAATTTAATGATGGTTAAGTATTCCATCTTAATGATTGTATACTGGGTTTCCCGATGTAACAAATTATGGCTCGCAAATGCCACAGGATGTTTCATTCCTTCATTCCTTGCAGCAAAATCGCACCCAACCGTTTGTAGAATAAATGTACAATTAAAATCTGGAAGTCTAAGTAGGCCCTACAATTGGATTTTCAGTGTGCACATTAAGCATTTCAAATGCTTTGTCTGTGCATTTCCCAGACAATTTCATTTGGGGTTCCCTTCCGAGTCAAATGCTTAAGTGGCACTGAGAATGCAGCAAATTGAGGAACAAACTTCCCATAAAACGCATCCAAACTCAGAAATGATCTCAATTCACTATGACAATTATAGGAGCGGCATATTGCGTCCTCAGGAGGGTCAATCACTCCGAGTCTGAGCATGCCATCGATCTCCTTGTCCAACAGATCTTTCATCGAACGATGAATGAATCGGTTCGCGGGAACTTCTAATGAATCGGTTCGAAGGAAAGCTTATCCATTGTCACAATGGATTAGCTTTCTCGCGAACCGGTTCATCAGAAGTAAATAGAATGCTGTGTTGTCCTAGATTCGTCACTGTTGGAACGTCAAAGAACATTTTACGGAATTCATATAGCAACTGTCTAAGCTGTCTAAGCTTCTAATTATCTACCAGTTCTGGCTTGATCTCCACATCCCTTTAAGCCTATGTCTCAGTCCGAAATTCCGAATACCGGGACCGGTTCCAGCGCAACTGCTCCAGCTTCGTGTCATTTCATTTTCTCAGTCTCCAGTTCCTGCTGCCAATATCTTTTCAGTAGATTAAATGTTAATTATTAATTTAGTTATTCGCTGACATACGGTGTTCCACAGAGTTATGCTTGGTCCTCTTCGTTTACATTATACACAACACCACAAGGAGCATTGCTGGATAATCATTCACTGGAATATAATTTCTACGATGATGAAACTCGTATCTACATGTGATTCATCTGTGCAGCTATTGTCTTCTGTCTTTGATGAGGAACAGTCTTCGATGGCGGCCAGTAAACTCCTCCTTAACCCATCGAAGACTGAATTTCTGCTACTGGACATTCCACAGCAACTTAAACAATTTGATCGGCTTGTGTCAGTGACTCAATTGTTGAGCAGGCCGATGCTGCACGTAAATTAGTCGTTGTTTTCAAATTTACCATGTCTCTAACTGACCATGTAAAGATTATTTGTAAGTCATCATGCTGTATATGTTCATTCGTGAGATATTCAGACTTGGGCATCATTTGCTCATATCTGCGAAAATATCTCTGGCAAATTTCAGTCGCCTGTAACTCGCTTCTTACTGATGTCAAAAAGTCACATATGCTGAAGCTGCAGATAGTTCAGTGCAGAGCAATACAATAATACAATACAACTGTACTTTGATACTGCCCTCCTTCCAAAGTTCTGAGGTGCACACACAACGATATCGCAGATACAATTAAATTGCAGAGCAATTGTGAGTGAAGGACTTACTGAAGATCCCTACACAGTAACTGTCTCGGGCGAGGCTCGAACCCGGACTCTCCTCATTAGGGGCCGAGCGCTCTAACCAATCGGTCACCAAAACTAATACATCTAATATAACCTCTGGGGGAACAAAAATGAGGAGGAGGAGGGAGGTGGAAATCTGTTAAGTACTAAAATATCTGTAGAAGCTCAAGTGATGAAGTGCATGCCCAGATATCTTATTATTTTAAATGACAACAAACAATCACCGCTTATTGCATTGGTAATTTATAGCTTCTAGTGTGTCGGTGTTTGATGTAACGGGCACCAAACTCAACCCGTTATGAGATCAGTGACCAGAAACTCAGTCCGTTAGATGAATGATAACAATGTGAAGTTAAGTTTTAATTGAGAACGAAATGAAATAAGCATCTGAGCAGAATAAGCTGGTGCCCTGCGTTTAGCCTCAGAGTAGCGCTTTAGAATTTGCACGTTACGATTACAATGCGATTACGGAGAAAAGTTCCGACGTTTGGGTCTAGCAATCGGAAGAAACTCGTTCGTTCTTGTTCGGCGCTAGTCCTATACATTGTATTGTATTTTCGTTTATTTAATAACTTGCTGTCAAGACGCAACAAGTAACATCAATGCATGATTATGCAGTTATACTGTAGTATTAGAGACTATACTATTATTGCTTTGGGCCTGGATAATGCACTGTTCAGCACTTTAATAGGTTTAGTTCTAATGGGGCAAATTAGATTGGATTATATTATTGAGAGTGAGGCATAACGAGGATTCAGACAGCTGCTAGTAAATGTCTTTGAACATCTGGCGTGGTAAAAAGTTCTTGCTGTCCTTAGCTGGCAGGGCAAAGGGGTGGGGCCTGAGTCGCAGATTGTATCGGCTCTCCTGTCGCTCGTGGCACATTCGACGTAGAACGTGTTTAGGTTCGCTTATTATGGCCTTAAACAGCGCGTCGTCAGCTCGGTTAGCCAAACTTTCAACTGTCGGGGCCTCCTGCGGCTGAAACCCAGC